>JAOPHQ010006336.1:55000-57500 GCA_030340625.1 Merluccius polli
CTGTGATGTGTGTAAGTGTAGCTCCAATAACACACACACACACACACACACACACACACACACACACACACACACACACACACACACACACACACACACACACACACACACACACACTTGCCACACGCTGCTTAGCCCATTACCTTGCTGGCCTTTGCAAAACAGTCACTTTCGCCCACTCATTCTGCTCCTAACTCCATTATGTCCATTAGCTTATCTCCAGTATAAATGGAGGGAGAGAAGTACATGGAGGAGTAGGTGGACAGTGTGAGGGACAGGAGGAAAGGGTGAACAACAGAAGAGCCGGATTGAGCGAGGGAAGGAGAACCAAACAGAACCGACACCATCACTGTCTGTATGATGATAAGTGTCTGTAGGTGTGCATGTCATGTAAATCGCTTTGTATGTTATTATTTAGAGGGTTTCTATGTCGTGCGGTTTCCCCTTCAAGGTATCCGTCGAGATATGTGCACCGCTAGTGCAGTATTTAGTCTCACAAATCAGACTATAGATAAACATCTCAACGCACGTTACGTGGAAACAACCTGACCGGAGGAACCACAACAAACCTGATGAGACCGACCATTAATCTCTCATCTACAAGAGGACTGATGACTTCAACGATTGCATCGACGTCTTCCCATTGTCTGTATCCCTCCTCCGCAAAACGGCGAACACAAACCTGGGCCAGCACCGGTAACCTAGTGGATCTGGAGGATATCAGCAGCATGATACCGGCGCTGGGTGTCTGGCTATGTTGTCTAGTGTGCTGTTCTGCCTTATGTTGTACAGCACAGCTTGAGTCGGTTTAATGAAAAACACCCACTAATAGGAGGATGCACAATTTGGCAAATGAACGAAGCAGCTTTTTCTGCAGCATTAATGTGGTGTAGTGTATTTTTTTAATGTTTTCAATTGCCGTTTACCGTATCAACTGGGTCCTTTTTTAAACAGCCATTATCAAATGCACACAGCCATTATCAAATCACACACACACACACACACGCTCTGGCTCTAGGCTTATCCACATTAGCTAACTTAAGAGGGGTCAGCCCTATAATGGCCCAAAACTCATTATGCATCCTCAGCCAAACAGCAGGAACTAACAAAATGTGCCTGTTGTTGTTTCAACTCTTGTTCTTTACACCCATCCTCCCAAACGGAGGAGACCTGCACACCTGCGCCTCCTTGTGGTTGATTAGGGAACAACGCACACGACCATCGTATTTGTATTCATGGGATTTGTGTATGAATGAAAGTCATTCCTTCATCGCTCCTCATGCCCCAGTGTATTTTACATTGGGACGAGCTCAATTACAGCTAGTTACTATTCAAAGAGAAGTTTATTTGAGAAGATTCACCCCATCACACAACATTAATGCGTACGTCGTTGAACTTGTGACACAGTGACACCAGCTGGTGATGTTGTGGTATTACTTTTTCTGACACCGGACCAAAGTGTGCAGTGAACCATTAAAATGCAGGGAATTGATCCTTCGTTGGGTCCAAAAGACACATGCTCATGTCTTCATGGCTGTTTATCTTGGGTAATGTTATAATATACAAAAAATAATGAAGGTATTATACATTCATAATTAACATATCTTCTGTTTCTCTCTGTCTCGTTTCAGAAGGAGCTGAGCCTGCCGAGGAGGGGAAGTTTGTAAGTACACTTCCTTCCTTCCTAAGTCTTGTGCAGTGGGATTTAAGACGGTTAAATCTGGAAATTATGCAAAAAGCCTAAAGTGGAGAACTGCAATGAACCATTAGCATGTATAGACACAATTGTGTAATGTGTGGTTATTGTATTGAACCAATTTATCGATCACTTTAATGGCCTTAATCACATTGATGCTACATGTATTACTGTAATACAATGTATATTCAAAGGCTAACTTGGATCTGGGCTCCCAAAAGATGGGAGGCAACGCTCACCAACGCTTAAATTATGTCTAATGTTTGTTTTATATCGATCTTAATTTTAGACTGAAGCAAAGCAGAGCAGGAAATGATTGTCCAAACCATTTTGTCAAATACGCTTTGAACAAACAGCCTCGTTTAAAAATGGTCTCAATGTGACGATGTCTCCTGTAGTGTCTTCGTTGGTGTTTAGTGGAAGTTATTTAGTTGTTAGTGTTTAGTTATTCGCGTCAAGCGGTCGTTGAGTGCATGTCTGCAGCAGGAGCTGATGCGGGTCACAGCGCCCGGCGTGTCTCTGGTTGCACAATGTTTTGTCCATCACATCACATTGTTACCTGGTAACCTCTTTGCCCTGGGAGAGCTCTGCTTGCATCCAGGCCAGACTTGACAGACACCAGCGCCTGGCCTGGGACACACACACACACACACACACACACACACACACACACACACACGCACACAGACACACACACGCACACAGACACACACACGCACACAGATATACAGACACACAAAGACACACACAGATACGCACACAGACACGCACACGCACACAGATATACAGACACACAGACACACA
>JAOPHQ010006336.1:62500-65000 GCA_030340625.1 Merluccius polli
AAGATTGTTCCTCTGTTTATCCACAATCCCAACTTCCCGTTGCAAAGCACATTTGCATGCACATAGACCTGCTCACACACACACACACACACACACACACACACACACACACACACACACACACGCACACATGCATAGAAAGCACCGGAGAGAGATCACACCATCATCTATGTAAATCCAGCACTGTATTTCCTTAGGCCTACAAGCTTCTTCTTCAACGCCTACAAGCAGCACTTTCCAAACAACGGTACTAATTTAAATGTCCTGCTGTACTACTAGGAGATGCTCCTTATGTGTTATTTTATTATTGGCCACTTTGAGCATTGTGTTTATGGTGCGGGCGCTCTGGGTTTGTCAGTATGGTGTCTGGCCCCACCAATGACACCATCTAATTGCCACGATTATATATATATATATATATATATATATATATATATATATATATATATATGTATATATATACTCCCTCTCCTTAACACCCATCCATCCATGTTTTGGCAAGAACAGACAGGAGGAGAGTAGAGCAGCGGTTGATATATATATATTGGTGGCAGCGCTACCGAGTTAAAGTGTGACAGAGAGGGAGAGAGAGAGAGCGGGAGAGAGGGAGAGAGAGAGAGCGGGAGAGAGGGATAGAAAGAGAGAGAGAGGGAGAACATGGAGCAGGAGGGAGGGATAGAAAGGGAGAGAGAGGGAGAGCATGGAGCGGGAGGGAGGGATAGAAAGAGAGAGAGAGAGGGGGAGAGCATGGAGCGGGAGGGAGGGATAGAAAGAGAGGGAGAGCATGGAGCGGGAGGGAGGGATAGAAAGAGAGAGAGGGGGAGAGCATGGAGAGGGAGGGAGGGTGCGGAGCTGACACGCCAGCCGTTCTTACACTCGCTGTAACAGCCTATGTGACAGGTGGGAGCTAGTCTCTCTGTTTGCTAGCGTGCGCCGCCTCGTCCCTCGTCCTCCCCTCCCTCCCGTCTCCTGGTCTCTCCCCTCCTGTGTTCTCCCCTCTGCTCTCCCTCCTCCTCCTCCTCCCTCCTCCCCTGCTGGTCTGTGCCTGTGTGCTGGGGAGCGGTGCTGATGTTGAGGGCTTCAGCATCAGCATGTCTGACTCCTTCTGGACGGTGCTGTCCAATTTCTCGCTGCCTGAGAGAAGTATGCTGCGACGCTCCAAGAGGTAGACCCACGCTCCCTGTCTTCTGTCTCTCTGTCTGTCTCTGTGTCTGTCTGTCTCTCCGTCTGTCTCTCTGTCTCTGTGTCTCTGTCTCTGTCTCTGTCTCTCTCTCTCTCTCTGTCTGTCTCTCTGTGTCTCTGTCTCTCTCTCTGTCTCTGTCTGTCTCTCTGTGTCTCTCTCTCTCTCTCTCTCTCTCTGTCTGTCTCTCTGTGTCTCTGTCTCTCTCCATCTCTCTGTCTCTGTCTCTCTCTCTGTCTCTGTCTCCCTCTCTGCCTCTGTCTCTATCTGTCTCTGTCTCTCTCTCTGTCTCTCTCTGTCTGTCTGTCTCTGTCTATCTCTCTGTGTCTCTGTCTCTCTCTCTGTGTCTCTGTCTCTGTCTGTCTCTGTCTCCCTCTCCTCTGTCTCCGCCTCTCTCTCTCTGTCTCTGTCTCTCTCTGTCTCTCTCTCTCTCTCTCTGTTTGTCTGTCTGTCTGTCTCTGTGTCTCTGTCTCTCTCTCTCTGTCTGTCTCTCTGTGTCTCTGTCTCTCTCTCTGTCTCTCTGTCTCTCTCTGTCTCTCTGTGTCTCTGTCTCTCTCTGTCTCTCTCTATCTGTCTCTGTCTCTCTCTCTGTCTCTGTCTCGTGCTCTCAGTTGTTATCTCTGTTGTTTTCGCAACATGCCGTCTGTCTGCTTGTCTGTTATATCTCCTCTGCCATGTGACTGACTACTTGTCTTAGATTTAGATAACTTACGTACGTCTTCCTCACCTGCATCTTGACACTCCTCCGCTGATCTCCTTTTCTCATCTCTATTCTGACGTCGCTTTTCTGCTCTTGGATTACTTGGTATGTTTTTCATTTCTATCCTGATGTGGCTTTTCTTCGATTTAGATGACTTGTATGTTTTCCTGCAAAGCATACGCTCTCTCTCAATATTGTAAATATAATATAAAGATATTTTCTGTCTGACTTTCTGACCTGTGTCTCTGGGCACTCCTCCTCGTTTACCGCTCCTTATCTCTTTTTTCTCATTGCTTTTCTGGTTGCACTGCAGGAGCTGACATGAAGGTCACCAAACCAGATTAACCATTTGACTTATTCTGTGTGTGTGTGTGTGTGTGCGCGTGTGTGTGACACATTAGTTTGCTGCGGCCACATGCATGTCTGTGAGGGGACAGTTATATTAACCATTTCCTCTTGAGGTCTGGGTTAAAACATTCCCATTTGCCCTGATCCCCATGCCTTGTTCCAGATTAACATGTAGTGTGTGAGGCTGGCGTGTGTCTAGCGTGTGTCTAGCGTGTGCACGTGGCTAGCGTGTGCACGCTGCCCTCCTCTTCCACCCACCAGCCCTGAAAAGA
>JAOPHQ010006336.1:67500-85000 GCA_030340625.1 Merluccius polli
AATTGTTGACATCCCTATTTCCCAACAAAATCTGTTCTGAAAACATGTTTGCATTTAAAGTTTTACAGCATAACATTTAGAAATGTCTAGCACCAGTGCAAAATGTGGATCTTCAGCCCAGAATTGAAAAGGAAAGCGACACAAGGTCATGCTGTATTGATAAACGCAACAGCAGTGATAATAGCGGTGGCAATTTTAGCCTCTGTCTTTCCATTATCTGTTAAGAATCGATATATAGTTCAGACATTCACAGTTATTATTGAGATGGGTCTTGCTGTGTGTGTGTGTGTGTGTGTGTGTGTGTGCGTGCGTCTGTGCGCGCGCCCGACTGTGAAAGCGTATTCTCCATGCAGCTGGTGAGAAGACGGCAATCTTCCTCTCCAACTCGCCCTCCTGCTGGTTTCTTCCTTTCCGTTTTCACCCAGACAGGAAGAACCGGTGTCCATACTGATCCACTCCAACGCACCGCTGGGCTGATGGCCCGGCGCCGGCGAACCGCCTCTCCCTCTCATTGTGTTAACACCGCTGAACCCGGAGCGATGGGGGTTAACGTCTCCGTGTGAGAAAATAAATGGGTTAGAAGAGGATCCGGTATTGATGCCAACAGCTTAAGGAATCTCACTGTCTTTAGCTTGGCAACACAACAGTGTGTGGGGGCGTGTGTGTGTGTGTGGGTGGGTCTTTTTCATGCGTGTGCAGATGCTCGAGGCACACACACACACACACACACGCATATATAAAGTCCCCAATGCCCCCAGTGCTTGCAGGTGTTTGTGGGCTAACAGCATGTGTGTGCTGCGGTAATTGGCCCATCACATCTGCCCACCAAACATAATTACACGGTGCTGGCAGGCCTAACCCTCGGCGCATCCCATCACGCTTGTTTTGTCGAGAAACGACCGGGACCGCCGTCGATCCAGTCCAAACTGACGTCTCCATTACACATCAGTCTCAATGGGATTCTCCTTCCCTGTATGTGACATACTAGCATACATACTAAAGTTTACACACACACACATTTCAATGACCAGACAGACTCTCCTGCCATCTGTTGAAGTGTGTGTGGCGTCAGCAGTATATATGAGTTTAGCATGTGTGCAACACATCTCCTGTTTGAAGAATGACCCGCCAGGACGATTACCTACCTAGTATTAGTCAACTATAAAACCTCACTTTTCCACACACACACACACACACACACACACACACACACACACACATGCACGATGCAGGCACACACACCACAAACACGTCGGTCTTGTCGAAGTTGCGTGCTTTTTGAGGTGCATCTGCCACAGGGGTTAGATAGACTAGATAGACTAAATAACCCCTCTCTCGCTGTAACTCGACCCTCCCCACTGTTTCCAATCCGTCTGCTGCGTCTTTCTGTCTCTGTCTGTTTAAATGACATTCGCCTCGCCCAGGAAACGCTCACACGGCCGGGTGAAAGGTGTCCAGACTCCAGCCAAAGGGATCCTTTTTTTTGTTTTTGAAGACCAGACTTCAAAAGCCCGAGAGAAATTGGGAAATTGAAAAGGTCAATCAGACAGAGGGAGAGACAGAGAGAGAGAGAGAGAGAGAGAGAGAGTGAGGTAAACTAGAAGAAGAGTGATGCTGAGCTGGAGAGACAGCATGCCAGCCGTGGAAACAACAAGGCAGGAGCAGTATAGCCACACATATTCTCTATGGAGATGCAATACTGTAAAGTGTAAACACGCATGCACTCTCATCGTCAGGCAGGTTTCATTGCACCCTACAGGTGAAAAAATCCAGGTTAACATTCGTCCTTGAGAGCAAACATCAGCATTTGCCCATGAGTGTAGTGTGTGAGTCGGGTCAACTCACACTGGTAAATCATGTATGCATCATCTATATTTGTCTGTGTGTGTGTGTGTGTGTCTGCCTATGGGTGGATGACCACAAGGCTCTTTATGCGCATGCCACCTAAGGCAATATCACACTTCATCTCTTTTTATCTATGGCCCTGTTCACACCTGGCATTACCATGTGACTTGGGTGAGCCAATCACAAGCGGACAGCTCTACTAGTACTGGTGTTGCACGGGTATACCGGTACTAGGAAGGTTTTAGCCGTTATACCCTGCCGTTAAAAGCGGTACTAAACCTCATTTTATTAGTACCGACGAATGTTTTTGCAACAGCGGGGAAGTGTGTGTGTGTGCAGCGCAGGTGCCGCGCTCTGCTTCCACTCATGATGCAGGCATAGCGGACGTGCCGACGGTTTGGTTTATTTTCTCTCATACGCGCTGCAGCTTTCATGGAGACAGAACCAGAGACATGGCTGCTCTTGGTGACCGTCCCGCGGCTTGTTGACAAAGCCGCTGACGCACGGAGCGAAATGCGGCACTGCACATTACGTCACTTACAAAGCGAAACAATTCAAAGAACGACAGGTCGGCGAATGTGACGTGTGTGATAGATCTTGATCTCATAGATCTTGCCCCCCCCCCCCCCCCCCCCCTCCTCACTTTTCTTCCTGTCCATAATCACAGTTACTGGGGCAGACCCAGTAGACGGAGGTGGGGTGTGGGTGTGGTTGTGGGTGTGGGCCGGGTGCACTTCGGTCCATTTTGGGCGCACTGGGCAAACTGGAAATGGAAACACAGATCAGCGCGGGATGGTTTGACCCGGCGGGGCTAAATGTGCCAATGGAAAAGCTGGCTAGAGTTGGATGGATGGATGGATGAATGAATGGATGGATGGATGGATGGATAGACAGATAGATAGTGGAGCCTACTGGGGTTAAACAACATGAGGGTTGTTTTGTTTTACTCTGTAGAGAAAGCAGCAGCAGCTCCTGTGTGTGCCACCATGGAGACAGCTTAACCACAGCTTGTCCAAGTGGCTGACGGAGACGAGTGCCAGCTCCCCTTGTGAACTCGCACTAGAGGAACTAGAGGTGGTGGTACATTAGCTATTCTCTCTTGTGTGTGTGTGTGTGTGTGTGTGTGTGTGTGTGTGTGTGTGTGTGTGTGTGTGTGTGTGTGTGTGTGTGTGTGTGTGTGTGTGTGTGTGTGTGTGTGTGTGTGTGTGTGTGTGTGTGTGTGCACACATCAAACTGAAATACCTGCTGGTGCTCTGTGTGTGTCTCTGACAGATTTGGGACGGCGTGGGGGGGGGTACTCTGCTGCTAGCATTAATGGTCCCATCGTGTCTCCATTATGCACAACTCACTGATGGCAAGACTGTGTTTTGATATGGTCTCTGTGTGCCTGTCTGTCTGTCTGCCTGCCTGTCTTCATGTACTGTCGATGGAGCGCTGTCTGTTTTGCCGTAGTCCATCTGTAACTGTAATTGCTGCTGTGATTTCTCCCTGGCTTTCCCATTGCACCACTCCTCTGTACAGATGAATCCCTGTGTGAAACACTGGGTGGGATGGATATATATATATATATATATATATTGCCTGTATAAAAGCTCTTCTGTCCCAGTAACGCCTGAATGCAGTGTGTATCTTTTAGGTTTTGTTGGGATGCATTGGTATTGCGGGGGTGTATTGTATTGGGGGGTTTGTATTCATTTTAGTGGGTTGTGTTTTTGCACTTCCAGGCCACCATAGTAACGGCCTTCAAATACCTTTTAAAACATTGTGTTCAATTTGAACTGGTAAGCAACAACGACAAAAACATACAAAAATAAAGAATAATCTGGACATACATTTTCGCAGAAAATACTGAAATAACTGTCCTCTTTTTAAGCATGTTTGAAAATGTTTAAGCTGACTAGCTCAACTGTGTTTAACAAACAACTATACATGTTATATATGTATATATTTACAAAAAATGTACATTCCCAAACAATGTCTCCAATGTTATTCCCAGCTGCTTTAAACAAAGTGAAAAAAAAAAAAGCGCACAACAGTCCAAAATGTCTCATTCATTACATACCACATGTTGGTTCATTACACACACACACACACACACACACACACACACACACACACACACACACACACACACACACACACACACACACACACACACACACACACACACACACACACAAATCAGAGTTACTGCGCAGTTATCCTTGGGACTATTGAAATAATTATAATCGTCTTGGTCTCATTCTGTTGAAATACCTTGTGATTATAGTTATTATCGTCATGGAAATCTACTGTTACTTAGTGAAGCTTGACTATGGAGCGGCTGAAAGGCCATTAATGAGCATGGATCTGATTATGTACCTAAATTTGAAGTGTGATTGTTGCAGTTTACATAACCTAACATAATACAAATAATGTGTTTTAGCATCAAGTTATGTTGAAAAATAACAAGGTTGTACCATCAGAGCTGTTCTGTGCACCAGTAGGTTACTAAATGTGTACATGCTCCTGGTTCATTGCAGAGCCGCTCGGAGGCTGCTTAATGCTGATGTAATGCTGATGTAATGCATTGTATTTGTGTGAGCTAAATGTAAAGGTTAACGGCGCCGAACGGTCAGATTGGTTGGGTTGACTTAATCTTTGAAAACTTCTGTTCCCACAGCTGCAGGAACAGCAACAGGAAGAGTCTGATTGTGACGTCCAGCACCTCCCCAACCCTGCCCAGACCACACTCCCCGCTGCACGGACACACAGGTAACACACACACACACGCACACGCACACACGCACACACACATGTTTCTTTAATTGTCTATTAATGCAAACAAGTTAAACATGGATTGTCTGGGGATTAATCTCGAGTGTGCAATGAAGCCCTATGCCACAAATCTCTCTCTCTCTCTCTGTCACAGACCTACAGAGCACACACACACACACACACACACACACACACACACACACCACTCTCGTATATCAGTTTGTTGTTGTGTTCCTGCTGTGGCTGTAGCTGTGTTTTAATTGCTTCTCCATCTGCCACTGTGCATCCCTATGGCTATGCTGAATACAGGAACCATGCTGCTTCCTACCAGTGACTAACTGCTCTGATCACACAATCTGACAAATTCGACAAATGTCGCTTTTTTTTTTACGTCAATTTGTGTTGGGGTGGTGATTAGGGGGGGGGGGGGGGGGGGGGGGTTGACATTGACGTACGCCAAAAAGAAAGCATATAAACATGAACACAATGTTGAGCATTGCACTCTCCGTTCTATCATCCTCTTCCACTAACCACAACTAAACGCTGATAGTTTGTTAGCTTTATTGCTAGGCTAATATACAGTATGTCTAAGAATAGGCAGATGAATGAAAGATAATTTGTTAGTGTCAGTTAAGTTGTGGATTTAACCCTTCTGGTGATTGGTCCTCCAAGCCAGCCCACCCTTCTGCTAGGGTTCCCAAATAATAATAATAAGGACGTAATAAACGATGCACTATAAACTAAGTTAGAAACAGTCACCTAGTCTTGCAGCTTAGACCATGAGCTTGCAGCGCTCATGGTCTCATAATCTGCCTGTGGTTATGATATTGCGATTTCTGTTTTTTGTTTGTTCACCTTTGGGTCGCTCCCTGTTTCATCCTACATGTGTTTGCATCCCTGATATTAATTCACCACCTGGACGACACGGACAGCGCTAGTGTATGTCTGTACATGACTGTGTACGTCTCAATGTAAGATAATAGCTAAATATATCTTTCCATCCACGCTACCAGACACTGTATATTTGTCGTGTGTGTGTGTGTGTGTGTGTGTGTGTGTGTGTGTGTGTGTGTGTGTGTGTGTGTGTGTGTGTGTGTGTGTGTGTGTGTGTGTGTGTGTGTGTGTGTGTGTGTGTGTGTGTGTGTGTGTGTGTGTGTGCATTACCTGCGTGCTCCGCATTAGATAAATGGTGACATAAGAAAGGCAAGACGACATTTTGCAGAGCACACTGACAGCATGTCATAAAAAATATATAACACCCCTCCATCTCCACCCCTAAGGGATCCCTATTTTTTACAACCCAAAAATAAAAAATATATTCACCAATATTGCAGTATTGAGGCTAAACTCAGTGAAATAGTAAACCATTTAAACATGAATAAGTGTGTCGCGAGGGCATTTTGAGTGACCCACCAGTTGAGAATCACTGTTTTAGGGGTGGGGTGGAGACCACACCATAGAAGAAGAAGAGCTGCTCGCTCGGCTCACGTGTTGCTCTGAGTCACCGAGAACAAAATCCAGAACGCAGGGGAAGAAATATGGACTGAGCAGACATATTGGAAACGACAATGACTCCCAGAAAGAGTCTGAATGGAGGTGACAGGAAATGATGGGAAGAGAGCGAGAGGGAAACAGAGAGCAGGTGGGGGGGGGGGGTATGATAGATGGATGGATGGATAATAACGCCGGACCGAGGCGTGTGCCGTGCGTGTAAAGCCATGCACACGTTTACACGGACTCGCATGCACACACGGCTCATTTCTTCAACAGGAAATTACACGGCATCCCCTACTTGTCAATCACTCACACACACACACACATAGCTATACACACACACACACACACATTCACACAGGACGGTCCTGTACACCACACTGATGGTAAAGATATGGGGGTCTGTTTTTTTTTTGCTCTGCTCTTTCACACTCACACTCCAACACACACACACACACACACACACCTGTTTGAATGAAGCTGTATTGGCAGCTATTGTTCGTAATAATCTCCTTCAGTTATCTACAGTCTTTAGGCGGAGGCAAATAAGTGGAAAAAGTGGGATAAAGGGAAATAAGCGTGCATGTGTGTGGCTTTGCAGCTCCCAAATTTAAAATTGAACAACCCCACCCAACACCTCTCTCTCTCTCTCTCCATCCCACTGTCTTTCTCAATCCATTCATTTCTCAAAATTGTCTTCGCTATGCGCCGCCGTCCTTTTTTCTTCTCGTCTCTGCATCTGGTCCGTTTCTGCGCCCTGGTCCCTATGTTGCCATAGTAACAGTGCCACTTTTCTAACGATCTGCTTCCCTCAGTTTGTCGTTTTTTTTCTTTCCCTTCATTTTAAAGTACTTTGAATTACAGCCAACACAGCTGATATTGACAATTACCATGCCATTTTAGTTATATATTTTTACTTTAACAACATTTTTATTTAAAGGTGTCCGTACGTGCAAGTTAGCTTATTCCTCATATATAGCCTCCCACACATCACATTAAGCCTCATAAAAAACAGAATTAAGCATTATTCTACACATACGTGTGACAATGCGTCTCTCCTGCTCTTTGCAATCTTCTACCTATGTGCAATATTCACCTGTTTAGTTTATCACTATGGTTACACCTATGACGCTTTTATATTAATATCGCTATTCCACGCGATCCTTATGGGTACCGGATGCAGGGGTAGCATACAGTATATTCAATCATTTTAAAGGCGTTATAATTCATCTATCGCTCTCTTTTCTTCTTTAATGTGTGCCCCTGTCTCCTATTATACTTATTACTTGTTTCTTTCTTATTTACTTACAGTATTTTCTCTCCCCCATCCTTCTCTATATGTATCTGTGGTCCTCTCCCTCCCTCGCTCCCTCGCTCGCTCCCTTCCCACCTCGGTCCACAGCCATCCAGCCACGTCACGCTAATCAACAGCAGCTCTCTCTAATTCCAGTATCACACGAAGCAGATGAGCAGCAGTAATAATCCTCTCTCCATAGAAATAACCCATTAATGCTTAATAATGCCACAAACCTCTCTCTCCACCTCTCTCTGCATTTCACTCTTCTTGCTCGCCTTCAGCTCCTCATTTCACCATCGCTCCTATATTTTGGATTCTCCTCTTCTCCGCCATTTCCCTTCCAGATAACCTTTTATTTTAGATAACTCACTCCCTGCCGCCGCCACCGCCGTCCCTCTGTCTTTGGTTACTGTTGTTCACTGATTTTCGTTAAAGGTCAACCATTTTGTTGATTGGCAGGTCCGCGCGCCTCGAATGTAGATTGAGACCATTTCTGTGAAAAAGTTTGAAGTCTGTTGTTGATAAAATAGAGGGGGGGGGGGGGGTAGAAAGGCTGCCTGTTTGTAATCTTTATTAGCATGGGTTCGTATTCACTTCAAACACTATCATTTTCAACTCCTCTCTGCTTTTTTCCCCACCAATTAATTTCCCTTCGCTGTTTTTAAACCTCCCACATCTTCCCCCGGGGAGACGGTTGGATTTGCATGTGCGACGTCGCCGTCTGTGAAATCTTCTGTTTGTCTTTTCCGAACTCGATCGCTGCTGCAGTGTCTGTCTATCCGCTGTGAAGTTTGCTGAACGCTGACAGCTTGGCTGTTTCAACACCGAGTGTAATGGCAAAACTAGTATCTGTGCTTATCTTGGGAACACTTGATTCCCTGCCTTCCCTCATTCAGTCTGTAAACTTGAACCCTGGGAGTGTTTTTGTATAATAATATAAAATATGTATTTGCGGTCGGTCCGGAGGAGTTAGCGGTATGCCGGTGAATATCCTTCACACAATATGTCTTATGTCGGTTCAATAAGGCCAAAAATAAAACCTGGTTTGATTGAGAGCGCTGAATAGTACGACTCAAATGGTCTTTGTGCAACACTGGCCTGGCCTTGTGTTGGCCTTGGCTTTTCAGTACCAATGCGCTGTTCAATAAATACATTTTTTTTGCCTTCCTGTTGATGGCACCGTTCGAGGTTGGTTGGCATACACTACAAATTCCACAAGTATGCTTTTTAGAAAGTCCTCTTGTTTATGTGCTGGTCCACTTACTTGGAGGGATCAGTGTTCCCTCTTTGGATGGCCTCCAGAATCTGCCCTAGCTAGCTACTGTTCTTCAGACCCGGCGCTGTAATCCTTGTCCTGCCAAAGTGATGGAGAAGACGGCCCATAGGCTTCAGGAGCGTTATTCTTCTTGACGGCTAGGGACACTATCAAGCAGCAGAGCTTGGAGGAGCGTCTAGCCTTGCTGCACATCAGCGCCCAATTTGTCACTTTCTACACATTTTTTTTTTTGCTGCAGCGTTGCAATTTTTATTTGCAAAGATAAATCGATTCTTCTCTTAAAGAATGGCTGTTTGAGGTTACACACTCTCTGTTTCTCACACACGCACACACACACACAGGTGTCTAGTGACACGGTGTGTGTGTGTAAATGCTCATCTTCTACAGTGGTTATAGACCCCCTGAGACCGCGCTGCCATTTACAACACAATCTCGGCCAGAGATTGGAGAGGGAGCTGGAAAATGAGAGGCGTATCAGAGTGGTTAGCATGCTGACACACAGCAAAATGCTGATATAAAGATTTGAGATTTGAGACCTGTCGCGACGTGCTGCCAAGGAAAATGGAAATGCGGCGATTAATTATGCATTCTGGGATGCTTCAGAAACGCATCTCAGGCCCGGTGACCCGCCTCTCTTCTTGTCTTATTAAGCTGCGTGTCAAAAAAACAGATGCGCAGGCTTTTTGTTTGTATTTTTGCATATGTTTTTCTTATGCCAATACTTTCATATGTACTTCGTGTTTTGTGATTTGAGTGTAGTGCTGTATGAATTGAACATGTTTGTTAAAAGATTCAAGTGTACTTTGTGTCGCTCACCAAGTGAGTCTCTCTATTGCTTCGTCTCTCCTATCATTCGTTCTCGCTTTCAGTTGGTGTTGTGTCCCTCTTTCTCCTTGTCCATCCTTTTGGGGTCAATTCATTTAAATTTGGGAACATGTGTCTCTAAAATTGAATTTGTTTCTAATTTGCTCAAATGCATTACGTTTATGGGTCTGCCTATATCAGCCGTTTTCCATGGCCAGTCTGTACTTCACCAAGAGGGTCTTTTTCAACACTGTGCTTGGGTCGTTTGAGGACCAAACCACATTGCATTTTGCTCTGCATTTTAATTTTCTTTTGTACCATTTCTCTCTCTCTCTCAGGGACCAGCCCACTGGACAGCCCTCGCAACTTCTCACCCAACACCGCTGCGCACTTCTCCTTTGTTCCTGCACGTAGGTGAGACATGCATGTAATTCGAGCAAACATTCGGACATGCTTTCTTCTTCTAGTTTGTTAAGGATAATGCTGCTGCCTCCATGCTCTGTGGCAGGGCATTACTTCACCCAGGTGGGACCGTTATTTACACCATTATTTCCTATTTAGTTTCTCTACTGTTCTGTATTTGCTGTGCTCATATAGCAAAACTCTACTGACTCAAAAGGCTCAAACAAAAGGCTAGCTTACAACCGCCACCTTGTGAAGATTAGCTATGGTTTCACTGATGCCTCATGAGTGACACACTATTTGTTTTCAACTGGTATAGCTTCAGCAAATGTAATACAATCTCCCTTGGAGGATATGCAATATCCTCAGCAACTGAATTAAGATGTAGCACTGTAAGAATAATATAGGCTAAAACACAGCCAGTGACAAATTTGCAATTTGTCACTGGCTGTCGTGTCAGGCTTCCTGTGATCTGCTCCAGTGTGCTATTTTCCTATTTTCCTCCTTATAAATTGAATAAATGAATCAAATGTATTATAACGATATAGCGATAGAGAGATAGCCTGGCAATAGTAACGTTAGTCACGGCTGAGCTCGCCACGGCTAACTTTAGCTTTGCCAGTGGTGGTGCATGCTGGAACACTCGATGGCAGTTTTTCGGTGCTGGATTTCGGTCCCTCGCTTTTCGGGGATAAACTCAAAGTCCCAAACTGAAAACAAAAAAACAAAAACCTTATCTTGGCTCCCCGCTGCCAGAACAGACCAAATGGTCTGGGTTAGCGACTGACCACCAGGCCGCTTGCCTCGGCAGCTGTGTGGAGATCCTGGCCATGTCCTAAGCCCGCAAAGCCGAAGTGCATTCTGGATTTCATGGCTGCTGGCCCGGCAAAAATGAGTGTCCTCTTACTAAATTACTGATTATTTCTCGTCATAGGAACATTGAAAACATGTAATATGTAGTGATTCTGAGACAAAACCTGTGAGTTGTTGTCATTTAGGAATTAAACATCTGATTATACTTATGGTTGATGCTACAGAGATTTGAAGACATACTCTCCTATTAAACCTCATTGTAACTACTACAGCATTGACATAGTGACATAGTAGCGTCTACAGAAATCGAGTTTAACCGCGGTAAAGTGAAATACTACACTAAATGGTAAAATAGTACCTGGGGTGAGTTGTAGTTCACAAATAGACGTATCTTAATGATATCTTAAGTGTTTTAAGCCGTAGTTTATCTTTAAGTGAAAGCTCTAGTGGTCTGTGAGGCGAATATGAATCAATAGCAATGAAATGCATGCCATTTAACATAATTTCTATGTTCTAGTGACAGGAATAATGGCTTTACATACATGTTAACCTCTAATGTAAAAGAAAAACGTAAAAGTCAAAGGATTCATGGGATTCAAGTGGAGACACTGCACTAAATTTCTTTCCACACATATTTCGAGGGGATTCTGATAGGAAGCGCTTGAGCCAAAATGGATGACATTTATCCTGAATGAAGGAGGCGTCATAGTTCAGCCTTAAATGTTGGCTGTGTCTAAATGGCAAGTACTTACTCTGTGCTTTCCGGCTCCTTGATGAGGGTTGTAGATGATGATGTCGGAGCCCATGGCAAGCCCAAGAGAGGGTCCGAGTTTGTCATTCAAAGCTGTATTAATGTCTGCAAAGCCTTCAACTGAGTAGGGAATTAAGGAGAGAGACGTTTGCATGAGTGTTATGTGATGTGACTTGAAGGCACGACGGCTCGTCTCCGTCTCCGTGGTTTTCTGTGCATATGCCAAGCTGAGCACTTTTATCGGAAAGTTATATGTATGACACCTTTGCTGCTGACACCTTTGCTGGTGGCTGCTTAGAGTAGGATTAAAAACATTGCATTGGAAGGAGAAGATAACATGGCTAAGTAACCGGGATTTTATCCCACCCCACTCTACATGGACGACGATTTCGGAAAGAAAGCTGATATCAGATTAGGATAATCTTGTCATTTAAATAAGGATGTATATATTAATGTCATAATTTGTATTATCAAAGGAGTTTTGTATATCAATGGAGATGCCTCTGGTGACATCAGTGTTATGCTGTGCATCTAATGATGTGACAACAGTGACACCAAGTGGCCAAGTGTGGGATTACGGTGTGTATGGGGGTTCCTGCATTTAACAACTATACTATAAATGATTAGTTAATAAAAAATGTGTAATTTTTTTCCCCCAAACACAGTCACGGGCACAGAGCTGACAGGTAACATCTACTCAACTTTGACTCTGTGAAGCGCTCCCTCCTCGCCTGTCCCTGCCGCTCCCTTGTCACCTTGCCCTTGCCTGTGTTGTGCATGGCTGAGTGGCCGCAGACTGATAGCCACACTGAGAGGCCGCAGGCTACTGTGGAGACGAAGGGTATCACTCTCTCTCTCCACATGCAGCCAGCCAATTCAGACCAGAGCTATAGGGGTCTCTCAGTCACTTTGGGGTAAAATGGGCATGCTTGTCGCTCAGGGCTGCTATTACCCTTATTCCATTACTGGTGAATGCGTTGGTCATTGGTGCATTTCATTGGTGCTTTGTAACGGCTGATAAATTGTGTGTGATAATAATCCTCCTGTTCATCTCAGGAGAAGCTGCATGCGTTTCAATATATAATAAAAAATAATTAATAAAAATAAATACATAATTGTATTTTCAACATACTAAACTATAAAACAAAATGTTTGTACACAACAAGAATGGACTAGTTTGGCTCTCATGCAGGCTGTGATAATGGGCCGCCGCATCCTCTGCCGTCGGTTCACCGCCGCATGGCTTTCACTGCGCTTCCCTCGCTGACAACCTGATAACCACTGTTGCATCAAGAAACCCTTTTCTCATAAGTGAATGGCTTTGTATCTTCTCTGCTGGGGCGTTGCATCTTGTCCATACAGTTGCAAGGTACAGTATGTTACACCTGTGAAATATCTATGTCCGTCTCTCCCCCCCCCCCACTAGGACGGATGGGAGACGCTGGTCGCTGGCGTCCCTGCCTTCTTCTGGCTATGGCACCAACACTCCCAGCTCCACTGTCTCGGTAGGTCCCTCGAAGTCCACTATTGTTGTATCTCCCACCGGGACATAGTATATATTACCAATAACCTTTTGTAGTGACATGGGTGGAGTGTGTGTGTGTGTGTGTGTGTGTGAGCGCTTTTGTGGGAGTGTGCAATGTTTATGTGCACCTCCTCATGTGTCTTTGTTTTGTGGGACGGGGGTCATTTATTCACAGTAGCACTAGTACCAGTAGCTATCCCAATCATTAGACCATGCTAACCCTAGTAGCTTTTTGTGCTAATGCTCATGCAGTTTGCAGGGTTGTCCTTGTGAAGTTATGACGACCTGTGGTGTGTGACCTACATTGTGGGTGACCTACCGCGTGTGTGTGAGTGACCTACGGTGGGGTGTGTGTGTGCATCCCGTACGCCTGGCCCACCCTCACCATTAGCCGCAGTGCTGCCGGTTGTAATCTGTGGTCCCTCTCTGCTCCTCCTCTCACAGTCCTCCTGTTCATCTCAGGAGAAGCTGCACCAGCTGCCCTTCCAGCCCACGCCGGACGAGCTGCACTTCCTCACCAAGCACTTCAGCTCCGAGAGCATCACCGACGAGGAGGGCCGCCGCTCGCCCGCCATGCGGCCCCGCTCCCGCAGCCTCAGGTAGGCCGCAGTCAGTGTTGTTTGTGTTACACACGCGCACACACACACACATACACACACACACACACGCATACATTACATGCGCAGGCACGCACACACAACCTCACACCATCCCAAAAGGGAATAATCAATTGAATCTGTCCATCAGGTTTACTCAATTAATACAAAGTATAATGTATGTATTTTTATTTTTTACCACTCCTGGCCAGAACAATATGCCCCCCCCCCCCCCCCCCCCCTCCCCTTCTGAGGTCCCACCTTGCTAGATGGGATTCAGTGCGTCTTTTAGAAAGGTCAGGCTGGGCTGACTGACGCTGCCATGACAGCTGTGAGTGAGCCTGAACTCCTCGCCGTGTCAGGGCGAACATTTTCTCCGGCCGCTATCTGTCACCCTCAGACTGCTTATCAGTCTGACCCCCCCCCCCCCCCCCTCCCCCTGCCTCCCCAGAGGCCTGGACCTTTAGCTCTGATGGATCCATAGAGGTCCACACACACACACACACACACACACGCTGCACTCTTAACATCTCACTGTCAACTTCCCGGTCTCCAAAATGACTTTTCCCTTTTATTTACCTCGCTGTCCATCAGCCAGTGTTTTTGTCTCGCCGTACTGCAAGCTGGTTACGTCGTCGTTCTCATCATCCGTCTTTCATATTTGCTATCTCCGTCTGTCACACGTCGTTCCCTAATTTGCAATTCACATATTTCCGCATTTTTATTTCCATCTCAAACGCATCATTACCATTACTTTACTACTTTGCCTGACTCCGTTTCAGCAGCTCAGTATCTTAACCAGCAGCTCTCATTCTGTCATACTTCTGCTTCTGATCCTCACTGCGCTTGCAGTGTCACATTGGAGAGGTAGAGCGACTCAATATGTGCATCCCCTCAGAGTCCCGGCGTGTTTGCCGATTGAAGTCGAGTTCGGTTGCGCGCACGCGTGTGTGTGTGTGCGTCTTGTTTTTTGCGTGCCCAACACTAGCAGCAGCAGCAGCAGCAGCCGGCAGCGGTGACTTTGAGATGGGAAGATGAAAGCGGCGCGGTGGGTTATTTCAGGACTAGGAAGTTGCGGCGGTCTCCCAGGTGCCGCTTGGCTCCTCTATGCAACGATTCGACGCCTTATCCTGTGTTCCCACAATAGCCAGGCGGCGTAAAGTAGGTTCTGCACCATATGAGGAAAATCTGCGATGTACGATACCATTGTTCAATTATTGCAATGACGATATGATTAGCGGTAAAAAGCACGAGCGTGAAGCCTCCCATCGCCAAATGATACGCCTGTCTGGAAAACATGGAGGTGGAGGCACTGTACTGTTTGAAGAGTGGTCTGAATAATATGCCAGCCTCACCTCATCACCCCCCCCCCCCTCCCAGCTATTGACACCTATTCAGACTGATTCATGCAGTGGACCTGATGGGTCTATGAGTGTCCTCCTCCCAGGTGACAGCTTCATACAAATCACTCTGTTGCTGCTGCTGCTGACGTCACCAAGTACCGATAAAAAACTGGTTTCTGTGTGTGTGTGTGTGTGTGTGTGTGTGTGTGTGTGGGGGGGGGGGGGGGGGGTGGCAGATGGAAAGAAAGAAAGAAAGAAAAAAAGGCATAAAAGAGAAAGTAGAGCCTGAGAAAAACAGATGAAGACGCAGAGAGAGACCGGGGGGGCAGGAGGGCACCGGCAGACAGAAAGATGACTCTAGAGATTTAGGGATGATGGTAATGACTGGTATGTGTGTGTGTGTGTGTGTGTGTGTCTAACACATTTGTCAGTTACAATGAATAATAATAAGTGAAGAATAGATTAATTGGATGCAAATTGCGTCTCTTCATGCGATGGGCTTCGAGAGCTGCTGTCACTATGAAGAGCCGCGCCTCTTTTAGCGACGCATCACTCTTTCTTTGTTTCTTTGTCATTCTCCTCCCGTCTCCGGATCCATCCTTCTTCCCTGACCAGCCGAGCCCATCCTCCCCCCCCCCCATTCACCTTGTCTACCTGTCTCCTTCTCTCTCTCTGTTGAGCCTTCTGCCTGCCTGCGTGTCTGTCTCAGCCTCCATTTCTACCTTTCTTATCTACTAGCATCTCATCCTTCCCTCATGATCTTCATGCAACATATTTTCATAATAAGTTAAATGTCTCTACAATTCGGACGGCTTTACATCTCCAAAACAAACCAAAAATGTTTTATTTTGCTGTATTTTCAGGTCAATAAAATAGCATTTTTTGTGTTTTTAAAAAAAATATATATATATTGACTTCATACACTAATAAATGCTCATCAGATGAATCCAAAATTTACTGCATACCAAAATAGTTATAGTGTATTAATAGTTATTATAGTGTATTAATGACGGCCCCATGTTGTCCTCCTTGAATTTCTCCTTGAACTTCTAGTCGAGTTTTGATAAGGCTATGAAATTTTCTTCTAATAAATGGGTTAGTTGTATTTTACTTTTCACGTGCATTATACACATACGTGTGCATGGGGACACACACACACACACACACACACACACACACACACACACACACACAAATACCCATGGATATTGCCTCTCTCACTCATAGACACACACATTTGGCCTCCCCACCTCTCTCTGTCATGGTCAATTAGGTTTTTCATTTCCCAAGCTGCCTACCTTAGTTGTGAAATAGCAATGTTATTTCTCTCTCCCCCTTTCTCCCTCCCTCCCCCTCCCTCCTCCCCCCTCTGTCTCGTTCACCATCTCGTAGCTCTTTAATCAGATGTCTCATCTGATTTACTTCAATAATCATCCCCACGATGAGCTCGTTTGCATTTTTAGTGTCTTTGTCACCAAAGTGACATCATCTCCCATAACCCAAGCCTATTTCACACTGCTAATTTAGAATTCAATTAACATAGGGTATTTAACATTTTGGATTTCATCATGTATTACATTCAGTGTGTATCACTCTTTTTTTCATAATCCATAAATCACCTTAACCCCAAAACTAGAACTAGAACTTTCCAATAAAGTTCATCGTACAGCAGTGCAATCTCTTAAAAACGTAATTTATCAAAATAACGACATGTCTTTTTTTTAATATAAGTATCGTCCAATGACATTTCTTTCCCATTAAAGCCAGCTAATGGTCTCTTCCTCATTAGCCCGTGTCTAGCAGTCTGCGGTTCCTCATCCCAGAGAGTGCCCTGATCTCTGCTTTCATTTTAATAAAGACATCATCAGCCAGGGGCATGGGAAAGTACGGTCCGCTTTGGAAATGAAAAGTATGTACATAACCGCCTCTGGCTCGGCATCCGTCTCTGTCCAGGGCTAACCTTTTCCCGCCAAGCCTGCCAGCGCAGCTCGCTGGGATTTCATTGCATTATTTATTTTTTTCCCCTTGCCTTCGCTTTCTTTGATTAAGATCAGGGAGGACAGATGCACACAAAGAGTTTTACTGTTAAGGATTCGAGCGACTGGTTTATTCAGAGGTGGTAGACGACGTGGTGTGTGTATAAAAACCCTTACAATGGACAAAAACAGAAAAGTTATTCAGACATACAATACATACAGGAAGAAAATGTATTTATCATTTTTTAACTAAACATCTGTCATCTATCATTGTGGAATAAACAGTTTGACATGTTAAACATCTGTTCTCATGTATTTACTACTCAGTTATTTAATATAAACACACTGATGGAATCTGACAAAAATAAATACCCAACTAAATCACAATAAGTACCAAGTCAACCAAATCTATTATTAACGTCTACATTTTGTTGTGTGCTTAATGTTTTGTGCACATCACATCACATCACACATAACATCACATCACATCACTCTTGCTCAGTATTTCCGTTGATCCGCTTCCATTGTGATATTTTGGCTGTGTGTCACCTCTAAGGTGCTCTCATATCTATTAAGCACTGTAATTGGCCAATAACACTGCCGGTGTATGACCTAAAGCAT
>JAOPHQ010006336.1:90000-91044 GCA_030340625.1 Merluccius polli
AGTTGGAAAGTTGGGAAGTATATGTTGGTTGCTTTGTAAAAAAGAAACTTATTAATTTAGTTGAAACAACAAAACAATGAAGTGCTAAACTTGTGCTATTTTAAAAATGTTGCCTACTATTTACTTTATGGGTCCATGGCTCTTAAACCAGACAGCTAATGAGATTGTAATTACTGGTATAGAGATTAATTAGTTGATTTTTTAAAAATGTATTTAGTTTTAATGAGCTGTTTTTATTACTTTTGCTACGTTTTTTTTTTTTTTTTTGCGCCATAGTTATTTATAACTAAGATTTTAAATGATATAAAAAGCATACTCATCTTGATACTTTTCACTCCCTGGATAATGGCAGCTGCTTGCATTAAGTTGTTATTGAAGTGGAAAGTCATTAAGTACAAGGACTATACGAAAACCGAGATATTTGGGCAAAAGACGGTTTGACGGCTGTTGTTGTCTTTCAATACTGTGGGACAGAAGGACGGGTCCAACAGAGACGTGCGTAACTCCTTTTCCTTTAAGCGTCTTCCTACTTCTTTTGTTCAGCTCTCCTTCCCATCCACCACAGAGGAATGCAGGCGGTCCATCATTCTGCAGACCTCTTCATCCCCTCGTCCCTCAGCCCTCGCTCTCATCTCTCTTCCCATCAGAGGATGCCAGGATGTGTCCCCAGCAGCCAGAGCCACACTATCAGTCCTCTCCTCAGTCCTCATGTCATGACCCCATTACACAGCCTGCAGGAGGCCACTGTGCCTCCGCTTTAATGCCATCTTTCCCTCTTCTACTTACCGTCCGACCCCCCCTCCTCCCTACCCCCCCCCCCCCCCCCCCCCCCTATCCTCTCTGCTCCCATCTACTCATATGACCTCGCCTCCTCTCCTCCCCTTCATCTATCCCCTGTCAGGGGCCTCTGACCTGCCTGGCTATCACCATGGCAACCCCCTACTCTATTGCCGGGCCATACCTTGGATCCAGCCCCTGGGAGACGCGCCGTTAGACCCTGCTGTTGGTTACCTGGGGGTATTGGGGGGGGGGGGGGGGGGGGGA
>JAOPHQ010006337.1:0-60000 GCA_030340625.1 Merluccius polli
GGGGGGGGGGGGGGGGGGGAGAGGGGAGAGAGACGGGGGGAGGAGGTGTAAAGTCTCCCAGCACGCACCGTGTTGTGGCGGCGAGGTCCCCCCCCGGACCCCCGCGCCGCCCCGGGGGGGTTCGCCGTCCGGCCCCCGCGGTCGGTTCCCCGGGGCGTCTTTGTTATTACCGGAGCGGTTGACGAAGCGGCGGCTAACGGCGGCTAGCTCTGAGCAGCTAGCCGCTCAGGCTAGCCGCTCAGGCATAGCAACGCTGGCACCACGTTTGCGCCAGTTTGCGGCTCGTTTATCACATTCACGTCTTCATAGTTCCCCCCCCCCCCCCCCCCACACACACACACACACCCTTAACGAGTTAAATGAACATAAACACCCCCCCCCCCCAAGACCGATGCTTGCATGAAAACCCAACACGTGATGTGCAGCAGGCTGACATACCGACACATGATGCAGCGTGAGGAGCGGTAACTGACGTCCTGGACCGTGACCGTGGGGGTTAATGGTGTGTGTGTGTGTGTGTGTGTGTGTGAGATATATGGGCTTGGCAATGAGTGACCTAAATGTAAATATGTGGTACACACACACACACACACACACACACACACACACACACACACACACACACACACACACACACAAACACACACACAGGGTTGTTGTTGTTGTTGCTTCTTTGTCACTTTCCTCTGGTATCACATGACGCTGGTCATTGGGTCAACGGTGAGCGGTTGCTGTATGTTCAGCGTGTCGTGTGTGTGTGTGTGACCTGTATATATTTTGACACAGGTGACTCTAAGGAAGGCTATTTATACCACTTGAGATTGAACCGTGTAATGAGCTGCTCAGCCTGCTCTACTTAGGACAAAGAGGTGGAGGACATTAAATGTTATATCTGTGTGTGTGTGTGTGTGTGTGTGTGTGTGTGTGTATATACACACATACGCACACACGCACAATACAATGTACACCCCAACAGCAAACATCAGTCTTCGCTGTAGGTCGGTGTCGTATTTTACGATGTTAGACCAAGCTTTGACCTCGTTGACTCCATGCAAACGTAATACATACGACCACATTATATTCATATTCATATTCATATTATTATTATAAAGGCGAACAACATCCTTGTGTAAACCCTGAGGCCCTGCGGTGGCCATGTTGGTCTGTTCTTGACTGCCACTGCATGCACACATGTCACTACATGTGTGTGTGTGTGTGTGTGTGTGTGTGTGTATGTTCACCATGTGCTGCTGGCCGCTGCCTTTCCGATGCAGTTACAATGTGCAGAAGTGACGGTTTCGTGTGGGAGGAGTGTTGCATCTGCGTATTGTATTATAATTGTATATATTATGAGAAATTAAGCGTGTAGAATTGCTTTGGCTGGTGCTCTTATTGGTCACATTGCCTTCACCAGTTGCTAATGGTTTCCTCGACCTCCGTCGCCTGGCTGCTACGATTGATTGGCCGGAACAGGATAATTATGTTTTATTATTTATACATTTTGCCTAATTAAAGGCTCAGGCTGTTGTTGGAAGTGGTATCTGTCTCGTTTTGATCGTCTCTCTGCTGTGCGGCGCCACATTTCAACACGCACAGCATGTCGGGTCCACCCTGTAGTGTTTTGGAGGATGCGTCGGCTGTTGGCTGACGTTTTGTTTAAGTTTGGGGTTAACTCTGTTTTATCTTCTATGGTTCAGGTCCGTCTCCCTTGTGGAAGACTATTGTAGATCGAATTGGGTTATAATTTGCCATTTATATTCTAGGACACTTAAAACTATGTTTTGTAGGAGAAGGCATATTCTGACATCTTACTAAAGCAAAGCCTTTTACTAATGCAGTGTTGAAAATATGTATATTTTCAAAATATGGGAGTATTTCCTTCAGTTGGACTGACCACAAGATGTAATTATCATATTATGACATTATAGCCTTCATATTTGAATTGGTAACGCAATGAACCAAACCATACGTCTACATGCTAACTAACACCCTTCAGATTACAAAACGACAAATATAAACTCAACTGAAATGTGTTTTGTTGGTGTTTTGTTGGCTTTCAATGCTTCCAAGTGCAAAGGTTCGTGTACACTTACCTGCTCCGTCTTCCCCCCAGGCTGCGTGAGGTGTCAGAGAAACTCAACAAATACAACTGCAACAGGTGAGCTAATTAGCTTATCAAGAGAACCGGGAAAACCATCTGGTTTACCGCCGCATATTTACTATCAATTATCCCAAACTTATGTTTGTTTTGTATTCCAATGCAGTCATCCACACCTCAGTGTGCTGGAACAGGCCACTCTGAAACAATGTGTGGTTGGACCGAACCATGCTGGATTTCTGCTCGAGGTGAGGCTGAGGCTGAGACCCGAACCCATTCGGCTGTAAAGGCTCAGAACTCATTAAGTTACCATTGTCTGTCTCTTATCTGAATCTTTCACTGAAACATCAGCCGACAGATAAAATATGCATACTGCCGACTTTCTGCAGGATCAGCATTGAGGCTTGCTACTAATTAACCGAATTAGGACACATTCAATGGTCCTTTTCTATAAAAGTATAATGTTTCATAATTAGAAATGAAATGAAATGTAAGGAACAATATTGCCCTTGTCTGTGGCCTCTTTTTGTGTTAACACGCCACAGCTTGCTGCACAATGCAAACCCATTTTAAGGACTTTATGCCTCGATGCAATTTCGTGAGACGTCCATAGCCTCAGTGTCCAACAATGTGCGATATTAAAGAACATCAATCATTGCATTGTATTGTACCGGCACAGAAGTCTTTTTTAATCAGACTGCAAAGGTTCTATCAGTGCAATCTCCACACGATGTTATGAAATGATGAAAACGCATAACCCTCACTGTCCCCAGGACGGACGCGTGTGTCGAATCAGCTTTGCTGTCCAGCCGGATCGCTTGGAGCTCAGCAAACCGGACGGCGGCGATGGGTGAGAGATGTCTTTATGTTGGGATTCATCCAGCGTTCCCGTCTTAGTGTTTCCCTTGGCATTCTTCTAATCTATTAGCGAATTGGCAGTTAAAGGATGCATTGTACGCGCTCAGAGCCTAATGTTGATGACTCTTTTGTGGGTTTGAGGCTTTAATATTCTATCTACACCATGGTTTCCCTTCCAGCAGGATGCGCATGTAGTCCTGATGGCAAGAGTCCATCCTAATAATTGTCCTCATGCCCGTATAAAATATTGCTTCTGTACTGCAGAAGCGGGGGGGGGGGGGGACGAGAGAAAAAGGCACAACAAAACCGTCGTACATTTTGTCCTGACTACGTGGAGCCTACAGCTGCAAGCTAATTCTATGTACAATTAGCTGCTTTTCTTGCTGTGTTTTACTCTCTGCTAAAGTTTGCTCTCTGCTACTAAAAGCTTTTCACCATTTGCAAGGGTTTGTATTGGCAGTTGGCAAGTATTTTTCGGTGAATGTCTGCCTCTCGAAAGCCATACACTTCCTGCCAGCAGCGCAGCATTCAACAGTGATTTCAGCGTTTTCAAGGCCTCTTTAGCTGCTAACTGTGCATGTGAATCAGGCCGTGGCAGACTGTGATCGTGGAGCCGCCTGGTCTAAGCTTTTTCTGCAGAGCACATGTTTCTTTGCTTGGCGCAAAGTTGCAAAAGAAAATGAGACTGTTTCAAATGGTAATAACCTTGCCTTCAGCATCTTTGTGGGCTGCTGGAAAGCCTATGGGAAAAGGCGTCAGATGGTTTATTGGGAACGTGTGATTGCTCAACAAGGCACAATGTATTCTGTTTTATTTATTTTCTCGCTGGTACCAGTGCAAAATGTAGTAACCCACCCTGTGCATTGTTTTAATAAGCTATTTTATTCCCATGTGTGAGATTTAAAACTTTGTATTGTGGCTTAGCGCTGGCAAAACTATCAAATTCTGTTGTTGCCATAATTATTTATATACTTATTTAGAACTGGGTATTTTCATCACTTGGAGCTTGGATGTCATTATTCAAATTTGTTTTAAATTAAATGTTAAATTGCAGCCCAAAAACCCCAAGATCCTTTAAAAAAAGGGAAATGTCTTGAAGGCGGAACGAGTTGCAGTCAATTCTGATTCCCAAGGGTGTTGCTGTGCTAGTCTCACCAAACCCCTCCTGTTTAACATGTACAAGAAAAAGCCCCTAATCGAGGGGCCTCCAAAAACCTGGGGTTGTACAGTACGTGTCATTTCAACTTCCCAGGTGAAATAAGACATCAGTATAGTTTTGGTCCTGTGTCGGGACTATGACAGGTTTGTAACTGATCTCCCATCTTTTGTTTCCAGTTCAAAGTTGAGCAGTGGTTCAGGGACAGGAAGGAGCTCCAGGCCAGGCAGGACCAGTGACCCCCCCTGGTTCCTGTCTGGTTCTGACACACTGGGCAGACTGGCAGGCAACACCCTTGGGTAAGTTCTGGCAGTGGTTGTCAGAAGAAGAAGAAAAAAAAAAAAAAAAGTTGACCTGCTCAAGCAAAAATATTCAGAGCATGGCTCTGGCAACACTTTTTGCGGTTGGTTTCGATTGCAAGCTGGTTCACCCTTTCTGAAATGAATACCAATATACAGATGGAAAAGAATGACAAAAAAAAAAAGATCCAATAAATGGAGTAGCTTTTTGGGCAGCTCTTTTTTCTTCCATAGCAGATCCATTACGCCTTCCAGGCAGTGTCCGGAAATGGTCAAATTGGTTTTCATATTGATGTATAATGTATAACTAGTGCATGGCAAATGTAGAGCACACAATGATTGAACCTGTACTGCAGCTCTTGTGAGTTAATCATCAAAACGGAAAGGAGAGAGATTTGAATTGCAATCATTAGTTCCACCCCTGAAAGTATCTGTTAAAATTAGGGGGGGGGGGGGGAGCCAACAGATAACAACTTTGTTGGTCTTTTTCCCTCTAAGCGGTTTCAGAGCCGAGGCTCCGATTATTCGCAGATGTGTTTTTGTGTGTGTGCGTTTAGAGATTAAGTGTGTGTGTGTGTGTGTGTGTGTGTGTGTGTGTGTGTGTGTGTGTGTGTGTGCGTGCGTGCGCGCGCGCGCGCGCGTGTGTGTGTAACAGGAGTCGCTGGAGCTCTGGTGTAAATGGAGGCAGCGGAGGAGGCGGGAGCGGTGGCGGCGGCTCCGGGGCAGGTGGTGCTGGAGGAGGGGGCAGCAGCGGCGGCGGCGGTGGTGGTGGAGGAGGAGGGGGCAGCGGTGGAGGCGGCGGCGGCACCTCGGGCAGGTCCTCGACCGCCGCCCGGGACTCCCGCCGGCAGACCCGGGTGATCCGCACCGGCCGGGACCGCGGCTCCGGCCTGCTGGGTAGTCAGCCCCAGCCCGTCATTCCGGCCTCTGTCATCCCAGAGGAACTTATTTCTCAGGTACGTAGCCAACGTTGGCGAGTGGAGCTGAACTCTGTTTTGAGGCGAACCCTTTTACGATACTCAGCTGCCTTTTTTTTTTATTCGACTCTTGGGAGCCATTTTGATATAATATAGTTTCAATCCCTTACTATTTGTTGACATATAATTATATTAATGAATAAAAGCAATGGGAATCATGTTGTTTAGCCTACCGGTTAAAATTTGGTGGCTGCATATTCCATATTGAGTATGATGGATATATGTTTTATTCAGTATTTGGAATATAATAATAAATGCTGAAGTCACGTGTCTTAAAGGTATAGTCAGCTATTCTGGGGAAAGACTTTTGATATTAAAACTCGACACCAAAACAAATACGCAATCCCGCCAGTCCCCCTTTTAGAAGCTCCGCCCCCACCCAAGTTCATGGGCGCTCGTTGCCATGGCACCGTAACAACTGGGCTACAGCAATATGGCGATTGGCCAATATGTTGTTCTGACCTTCTCCTCTTTGGCTGTTTCTCGACCATCTCTCCTTCTTGACAATGTGATTAGCATGTGCCAGATTTACCGAAACTCTTGCTCCTCTGCTCGCCCCCCCCCCCCCCCCCCCCCTCCTCCACTTTGCCCGAGCCTGACGCCCCTGCTGCCGATTGGCTGGATCGGCTCGGTCCGAGCCACTTTGTTTGTTTCCCATTTACAAAGCCTGGGCTGTGTAGAAACAGCGCACACACCGAACGGACAGCTAGCTGAGGAGATATTTGCTGAATTGGACAAAAAGTATATCGGATTAGGATCGCTGACTATACCTTTTTTTTTTTTTTTTAAGCTCACCGAAATTAATTTGTTGTTTTCAAACGTCATCCAGTCCCCAAGCCAATTGTCCCAACATCTCTCACTAGCACCACCTGCGACGTTTGCATCATTCGAATACAGAAAGGGGGGGGGGCGCTCCCTTTCCATCCTCTCACGGTGTCCTTCCCCTACTCTCCCCCCCCCCCCCCCCCCCCCCTCAGGCCCAGGTGGTCCTGCAGGGCAAGTCGAGGAGTGTCATTATCCGCGAGCTCCAGAGGACCAACCTGGACGTGAACCTGGCGGTCAACAACCTGCTGAGCAGGGACGATGAGGACGGCGACGACGGAGACGACACGGCCAGCGAGTCCTACCTCCCCGGAGGTTTGTGTTTTTATTGTTTATTTGATGTTTATTTTATAGTGCATGTCGACAAAAACTGAGAACAGCTATCCGATGCAACTATCACAGGGTTTATAGAGCTGATGCTTTTTTTTGCGACACCCGTCCCTAGAAGGGCTTTTGTGAAAATAAGAGATTAAAACAATGAGGTAAAAATAAATTATTATCTCCAACGATATATATCATGATATAAGCATGTTTTCTGGTAATTCAATAAAACATACAATATATAAAATTACCACATGGTAAAGCCTATTTTTATATACTCCTGTTTGAATTAAATACTTGACAAATGAAGTATTTTCTCATTTGTTTCATCACTTTACTTTAATGAAGCCTTTAAAACCAGGAAGACAATTGTGCCCTATCACAAGATTACGATATCTAGTCTCAAATCGATGAATTCCCAGCCCTACTCTGCACTCACGAATAGCTCCAGCAAGGTTTCGAGGTTGGTTCAACCTTGTCTCCCCTCTTGTTCCCTCGGTGGCTGCAGAGGACCTCATGTCGCTGTTGGATGCAGACATCCACTCGGCCCACCCCAGTGTCATCATCGACGCCGATGCCATGTTCTCCGAGGACATCAGCTACTTTGGATACCCCTCTTTCAGACGCTCCTCGCTGTCTCGCCTGGGCTCCTCCAGAGGTAACACTGCAATAAGGAGCAAAGCCTGTGAAGCTTTAGAGAGGCTTCGGTGGTTTTCAATTCTGTCTGTGTACTTGGAGGATGGGTTTAATGGCTCTGGGACGCACACACCGCACACAAACATCAGTGAACCGCAAACACTGGCTAATCCAGGATGTGTGTGTAACCCAAGTACGACACACACACACACACTTGTTTTGTTATCAGGGTCGGTGCAGGTGATTTCCTCCCATCACAGTAATTTTTTCTTCTTTTCAAAAATCAAGGGTCGTGTCACACAAATAATTGCTAATGATGTGTTTAATAATGGCATTTCTTTTTTTAATATAAAAACATGTTTGGCCTATTTTCTTTTATTCAAACCGTGGATTTTAGTCATCCTGGGGGAGATGCCTCAAGCCTTTCTTTCCACTTGGTCTCTCTGTTGTTGAGCTTGTGTGGTGGTATGAATGTGTGGTGTTGCAGTGCATGGCTGAAGAACACTGTGTGAGCCCTCTGAGAAAGGCCCGCTTAGTCCTCCTGTCTTAGCCTTCCCAGACGGCCATCTCTAAAAGCCTTACTATCCCACCTCTAGACCACCTGCATGCTTCCCCTTCCCGCCTCTCGCCTCACCCCCCCTCAATTTAGACGCCCGATCTTCAATCTCCGTCGCTGCAATTCAAATTTGCATTACCTTGACCTAAACCCCCCCCCCCCCTCACCTCTTTCTCTCGTATCTCTCTTAAAGAATAACGACGTCTGTTGCCGGGTCCTTCCCAGAGTGGCTTACTCTTATCCCACTGGTGTGACCTTATTGCATACCAGTTCTCCTTCTTCCCTTAGAGCGAGACTCGGAGCTGTTGCGCGAGCGCGAGTCTGTGTTGAGGTTGCGCGAGCGGCGGTGGCTGGACGGGGCCTCGTTCGACACCGAGCGGGGCTCCACCAGTCGCGAGGGCGAGCCCAGCCTGGACAAGAAGAGCATCCCGGTGCAGAGCCCCGTCTCCCTGGGGGAGGAGCTCCAGTGGTGGCCGGACAAGGTGGGTGTACCGCATGCAGGTGTTTGCGGAGTTGTCTCATGGATGAGCGCGTAATGATGACTACTTTGACAAGGAGCTGTCTTTTCCCTCCTCAGGATGGGGTGAAGTTTGTGAGCATCGGGGCCTTGTTCTCTGAACTGGTCGCCATCAGCTCCAAAGGAGAACTTTACCAGTGGAAGTGGAGCGAACCGGAACCGTACCGAAACACGCAGGTGGGGAAATTATACTTTATGGTTAGGAAACATTTACAGATTAACAGATGCATCTCCATCTCTACATAAGGTTACATGTTTTTAAGGTCCTTATACTGTATAAGCTATCTGTGGTATTTTTCTGTTAACCTGAACACTGTAGCCTCCTGCATATATTTTTTGCAAGTCAGTGGGCTAGTTTATACTCTGCCTTGTGTGCATACTAACTATATGCTAACTCTCCCAATCATTTGTCTAAACAGAACCCATCCGTTCATCACCCCCGCGGTTCCTTCTTGGGCCTGGCCAATGAAAAGATTACTCTGTTGTCTGCCAACAGCATCAGAGCCACTGTTGCCACGGAGACCAACAAGGTAAATGACGTTATCCAATTGCGTTGTCTATCGTCTTATCTTCTCTTCAATTCTATCTATCATCAATTTGGATATTTACAATTGATAATATCGTTAGGACAGTGGCAAAGTACCGTCTGCTTTTACATGTGTATAAATAAATGCGTTAGATCATCGGCGAGGTCATGAAAACAAGATGTGTCTATGATTGGTTAGTCGTTCCTATCCTCAGCCTTCTACACAAATAGTCTCAATTTCACAAATAGTCTCAATTTCACAAATGCAGTCTCCATTTCACAAATAGTCAATTTTACAAAATCGCCATTTCACCAAGGTTTGTTTTTCCGCAGGTGGCTACCTGGGTGGACGACACGCTGAGCACAGTGGCGTCCAAGCTGGAGCACAGTGCCCAGACCTTCCCTGAGCTGCAGGGAGAGCGCATTGTGTCGCTGCACTGCTGCGCCCTCTATACCTGCGCCCAGCTGGAGAACAGCCTCTACTGGTGGTGGGTGTTACGTAATGCTTGGTCCTGCTGTAGGAGCTGCTTCAACAGTGTGTCATTTGCCAAACCCAATCATACTCTGTATTTCTATAGTCCAAAACACTCGCCTCTACTGGTGGTGAGTGTTGCGTAATGCTCAGTGCTGCCCTAAGAGCTGCTTCAACGGTGTCGTATGCAAAACCAATGATATTCTGTATTTCTGTATTCCAAACACTGATTCAGTGTTTTGCAGTGACTGTCATTTGATTTATTTGACAATAACTGGAATACAAATTACAGAAAAGAAACTCTCCAGATAATGGAATTGCTAAACATACTGCAATAGTCCTTATTTGAAGAATAATTGATGCTACTGAAAACTTGTCCAAGAAATCTGCTTTCTTCGGCTTTCTTTTTTATAATCTTCTTCCTTCAAACGCTGTACATCATGGTACCGTGTCAATTTAACGACGAGAGTTAACAAGTTAATAAACTGCTACTGCATGAAACCTCAATTTAGGTTCTTTATGCTGTAATATATTATGCTTGGGCACCTAGGAGTTAGTGTGACAATATTGCTTGTATCCACAGGGGTGTCGTGCCTTTTAGTCAGCGTAAGAAGATGCTTGAAAAGGCCAGAGCCAAGAACAAGAAGCCAAAGTCCAGTGCTGGCATCTCCTCCATCCCCAACATCACTGTTGGAACACAGGTGAGCTCCACACCGTGGATCACAAGCTGCTTTTCTCATACCTTGTTGGCTAGATAGGTTAGTGGAGTAAATCTTGAATGTCCCCTAGGAGCACTTTCTTATACAACAAGCAGTCATCCCATACGATACGATACCATGCAAAACAAACACTAGATAACAATAACATAATCATCAGAGGTAGAACCCATACGACAAGGAGGGCCAGCCCAACACAACAGCTCTTCAGGCCGTGGCTCCCAAACCAGCAGATCATCCGAGCATCGTCTGACTACGTTTCTTCCAGATTATGTCTCGTTTGTGTATATGTAGCATGAATGAAGACGGACGTTTATTTATTTTGTCTTCTCCTCTCAGGTGTGCTTAAGAAATAATCCGCTCTACCACGCCGGCGCAGTGGCCTTCTCCGTCAATGCTGGGATCCCCAAGGTGGGCGTGCTGCTGGAGTCCGTGTGGAACATGAACGACAGCTGCAGGTTCCAGCTGCGCTCGCCAGAGAGCCTCAAGAACATGGAGAAGACCGCCAAGACCCAGGAAATCAAGTGGGTGCAAACTGGGCCAAACTGGGAACTGCAATGCATCTTGGGAATGTGTGACTTTGTATTTCTGTGAAAGCATGGTTTTGTTTTTCTCAAGCTACAAATGTGCTCCTTCACGAAGATGAAGTCATTTTGAGAGGGATATTTCAATAAAGGTGCTGTAGGTAAGATTTGAGAGTTGTGAAGAGAGGCGGCAGAACAGAGCAAGATTTAGAAAATAAATCCAATAATAAATTCCTGTAAAAAAAAAAAAAAAAACCTCCCCTCCCTCTCTGCTCCCTCCTTCCCTACGTTTCTCCACCATTGAGGGAAAAGAGACGCCCTGATTGGTCAGAAAGGCACTGGGAGAGGCCTAATGGGTCAATCTTAATTTAATTTGTAACAAAATCCACTCAGATTATAGATCTAAAATCTTATCTACAGCACCTTTTTTTTTAAAGTTATGTTTTATTTAATTAAATAAGCGAGGAATGTAATTCCATTGTTGACGTTGTTAATACACAGGCGGTTTAATAGCATCCATTTTCTCTCCCAGAGCGGAGAGCAAGCCGGAGCTGGTGAAGACGGAGATGGGGCCCCCCCCCTCCCCGGCCTCCACCTGCAGTGACACCTCCTCCATCGCTAGCAGTGCCTCTTTGCCCTACAGTATGTCAGCACCCCCCCCCCCCCCCCCCCCCCTCCTCCTCTTTCACACTCCTATCTTGAGCGCTTATCTCACACGCTCAGACAGTTTTTGTTCGCTGGCCTCATGACTCCTTTGACTTTTGAACAGATGGCCCAGGGTTTTGTCGACTCTGCATGTTCTATTGGTCGCTCTTTCCACTTATTTCATGTCATGTCATGTTTTGCCTTGTCTAGTACACACTTTCCCTATTTCCACTAAACATGCCCACGTAAACACACACATGTTGTGTGTTGTGGGAGTTAAGCTTCTTCACTATCATTTACACTCTGTGTTTAAGCCATACACACACACCTCAACCTCACTGCAGTTAACGGACAGGATGAATGTATAGATATTTATATTGTTTATATTTTAATTAATTATTGTGCACCAATTACACCAAGTCGAATTCCTTGTATGTACAATCCTACTTGGCAATAAACTTGATTCTGATTCTGAAATAAGACACTGTGTCCACCTTTCAGAACGAAGGCGCTCCACCCCCGCTCCCAAAGAGGAGGAGAAGGTGAACGAGGAGCAATGGCCCCTCAAGGAGGTGGTGTTTGTGGAGGATGTCAAAAATGTGCCTGTAGGAAAGGTGAGTGAGCGGACACCAGCACTGGACTTTTCCATCTTTACACTCTCAGTAGGTTTTTATATGATGCCTTTTTGTTAAAGGCACAATGAGTAGGAGTTTTACAAAAAAATGTATAGACTCATGCAAAAAATAATCACTCTCAATCAGCACTTATGACGCACTAGATGTGTGTGTGGCAGTGTCTATGTTCACAGACCCGGCCCTGAGGCGGCACTTTATAAAAACGCAGTGACCACCAGGTCCCAAAACGTAAGCAGGCGTCTAAGAGGAAGCTGCGACAATGGTGGACACAACACCAAAAAAAACGAAAATATAGCGAGGCGAAACGGTATTACTGGTACCGTCCTACAGAGGGCGCTATAGTGTACTTCGCCTAGAGTTGATTCGCATCAACTTTGTTGTATTCAGCCACTTTCATTTAAAAAAACAATGGCGGGCACCAACGGACCTGTCGAACCCGAACCTTAACGTTATACCCATCGGTTAAACCACACGAAAGATAAAATCGCACCAAAAATTTGAATATTGTATCAGAATTTTACAGAATCTTTATTTACAGAATCGTAATATTTACAGAATCGTATTGGCACTCAAAAATCGTAATATCGTAACGTGAGCTCCCTGCCGATTCCCGTTGCTTGCAGCACTTGGATGCCGCTTGCGGTATCCGTCTTTGAAATGATGCATTCACTCGTTACCTCTTACCTCGTTTCCTTTCATTAACCGGACGCATGTTTTTATTTATTTATTTTGTCCATATTCCGTGTGTTGGCCGCCCAGGTGCTCAAAGTGGACGGCGCCTACGTGGCGGTGAAGTTCCCCGGGACGTCGAGCAGCATGAGCAGCCAGACCACCGCCGTGGTGGCGGCCGACTCCGACCCATCCTCCCTCCTGCAGGACTGCAGGCTCCTCCGGATAGACGAGCTGCAGGTCAGAACCGCCGTCCTGGAGTAGTGAACTGAACATGTGCTGAGCCGACAAATGTCATGCGTGTGTCATAATTGAATTGTCTAGTCTAGGACTGCAACTAATGACTATTTCCAGTTGATTAATTTTAAATATTTTCGATGAATCATTTAGTCTAGAAAATGTCATAAATAATAGCAAATGCCATCACAAGTTACCAGAGTCCAAAGTGATGTCTTAAATTTGATTGCTTTACGCAGCCAAGAAATACTGAAGTATTCATTTTATAATGATCCATCCAACCAAACATTTGAATTTCTGAACCATGTGCAAATGTTGGTATTTGTACTGAAATGATTCATCGGTTTATAAAAGATGTCTGTCGATCGACTAATCATTGCAGCCCTAGTTTTGTCTGATTTTGGGAGTAGGCGAGACGTTTTCTGTTTCAAAACTCGAACTTGAACCCTTCTTGCTCATGTGTAGGTGGTGAAAACCGGAGGAACTCCCAAAGTTCCCGATTGCTTTCAGCGCACGCCTAAAAAACTCTGCATCCCAGAGAAAGCAGAGATCCTCGCTGTGAACGTTGACTCCAAAGGTACGTCTCGCCAACAAACAACTCTTCTGTTGCTGTGTGTTTTCGCTTTAATGGCAGAGCGTTGTTTTGTACAGTGTTGTTGACTTTGAATTGCCAACTCTTCCTTCGCCCCCAGGAGTGCATGCTGTGCTGAAGACGGGCAGCTGGGTGAGGTACTGCATCTTTGACCTCGCCACCGGCAAGGCAGAGCAGGAGAACAACTTCCCCACCAGTAACCTGGCCTTCCTGGGGCAGAGCGAGCGCAACGTGGGCATCTTCACCGCAGGACAGGTGAGCCTCCCATCTCTGGCGCCGACGCACAGCCAATAGTGTGCGAATGTCTAATGCGTCGATGCGTCTGCGAATATTCACTGTATATAATGGCTGCAACGATTAATCTATTAGGGGATCGAGAAAAAAATAATCGCATCTAACGAATCATCTTTGATAAACGATTAGTCGATTAAGTCATTTATCGGGTATTTTGCCCGATATTGTGATTGCGATTATTCATTGCGATGAAATCATAAGCAAATCAAGATATTTATCGTTATTGTGTAAAATTCACCATAATTATTGTAATAATACATTTTTCCATATCACCCAGCCCTAACAAGCGTACAATTTATTGACGTTATTATGATTTTTATATATATTTTATAATACATTATTTGCAATCTTTCACGATAAGTTAATTGCAGAGGCCAAAATCGCGACTATTTATGCACTTAAATTGTGCAGCCCTAGTACAACCCCATGACTTATTGATGATCTTTCCTGCAGGAATCCCCCATCATCCTCCGGGATGGAAATGGCACAATCTACCCGATGGCCAAAGACTGCATGGGTGGAATCCGGGATCCTGATTGGCTGGACCTGCCGCCCATCGCCAGCCTCGGCATGGGGGTGCACTCCCTGGCCAATCTGCCATCCAACTCTACCATTAAAAAGAAAGCTGCTATTATTATCATGGCTGTCGAGGTTCGTAGCACAAGCTATACTAGTTGTTAAGGAGTTATTTTAAAATTCTGCTATGCAAGTAGTAATATTTCTATGGTATTTGCATAGAACGAGGGAATGACTAAACGACTTGCGAAAAACCACATTTATTTTAACTTTTTAAAGGCTGAAGCATATTCTTGAATTTTCACATTAACAACAACTGAAAAAAACACTGCCCTACATTCACACTCTGTGTGCTTTGCTCCGCTCAATCAATATTTCTTCTTTGGCTCTACAAATATGGGCCGATATTCGAGTTGGAGAAATCGGGAGTTGGCACTAAGTGGGGCTTTCTGTTGGTGGGTTTCAGAAGCAGACCTTGATGCAGCACGTTCTGCGCTGCGACTACGAGGCGTGCCGCCAGTATCTGGTGAATCTAGAGCAGGCCTTTCTGCTGGACCAGAGCGGCCAGGCCCTAGGGGCCCTCCTGGGCCACCGCTGCGACGGCAATCGCAACATCCTCCACGCCGCAGTGTCCGTCTGCTTCCCCGTCAGCAACAAGGAGACCAAGGAGGAGGAAGGTGAGCAGGAAAATATTAGCGCCTCGCGTTGAACGACTTTCAACAGACGGGCAGGAATAGGATACGGTTGTCAGGGGAATTGTTTACTTTCATCAGAGTTATTAACCACCTCGTCGCAAACAATAATGGAAACTAAAAATAAAAGCAACTAAAATCCAATTTCAGCGTTGATACAGTCCAATTAAATCTGCTCAAAGTGCCTCCTCGCTCTTGTTCTCGTCTCCATGGTAACTGCTGTTGCGGTGTCCATCCCAGAAGCTGAACGGTCTGAGAGGAACACGTTCGCAGAGCGCCTGTCTGCCGTGGAGGCCATCGCCAACGCCATCTCTGTGGTCTCCAGCAACAGCTCTGGCAACAGGACCGGCTCCTCCAGTAGCAGAGGGTAAAGCACTTGATTATAGGGCTGCTCAGAATGCACAGAGACCGTCCTTTCCCTTTTGCTGACAATGTATGTTTGCGATTAGTTTTTCTTTTTCCTTCTGTGAAACAGTTTTTTTTTTTACCCTTAACATCCACAACGCGTACAAACGGGTAATGGCGCAGTGATCCACAGCAGCTTAACCCCGGGCAACTGCTGTCCCTAATGTTCCCAATCTGAAACAACTGTGTTGACAGGACAACTGTGTGATAACTGTTAGTCCAGCAGTATTGAATATCGGCTAGGCTTCATATTGACCCCCACCCCCCCCCCCCCCCCACACACACACACACACACACCAGGCTTCGTCTGCGTGAGATGATGCGGCGGTCTTTGAGAGCCGCGGGTCTCGGCCGCCATGAGTCAGGCCCGTCCTCCAGTGACCACCAGGACCCGGTGTCCCCACCTATTGCCCCTCCCAGCTGGGTGCCCGACCCGCCCCCTATGGACCCGGGTGAGTACTGGCGGATCACAAACCCACACCCCTCCCACTTCCTCCCCTCCCTCTTATTAACCCTTATCACACTCCTCCCTCTTATTAACCCTTATCACACTCCTCCCCCTTATTAAACCTTAAGCACACCCCTCCCCCTTATTAAACCTTATCACACCCCTCCCCCTTATTAAACCTTATCACACCCCTCCCCCTTATTAAACCTTATCACAGTCCTCCATCCCCCTTATTAAACCTTATCACACCCCTCCCCCTTATTAACCCTCATCACACCCTCCCTCTTATTAACACTTATCACACTCCTCCCTTTTATTAACCCTAATCATACTCCTCCCCCTTATTAACCCTAATCATACTCCTCCCCCTTATTAAACCTTATCACACCCCTTCCCTTATTAAACCTTAACGCACTCCTCCCTCCCCCTTGTTAAACATTATCACATCCCTCCCCCATATTAAATCTTATCACATCCCTCCCCCTTATTAAACCGTATCAAAACCCTATACCCCCCTGATTAAAGCACAGAGGCGCGTAGAACTGGTGTTTAAAAGTATTTTGTTTCCTCTTCTGGGGTTTTGTTTGTTCTGTAGACGGTGACATTGACTTCATCCTCGCCCCCGCTGTGGGCTCCCTCACTACCGCCTCCACCGGCACCAGTCAGGGGCCAAGTACCTCCACCATACCAGGTCAGAGCCCACAGACTCTCCCCCACCCACAGCTCCCCATCAAATCTGTTTATCTTTATTACACGGCTTTGTTGAATACTCGATTCTGATTGCTCAATTAAGGCATACTGCAGTCTGTTTTATTTAGCCGAACGCTGCTATGAATAACAGATCAGACAGTTTAAAAACAGCCTCCATAGCAACGGTCTAACAACTAAACTCTTTTGTTAAATTCTGTCAAATTATGAATTTCTTTAGTAAGTAGCCGTGTAATAAGAGGGATAATGTACAGCCAGCCGGTCATTATTGCGAATCCCTTACCTAGTAGACTCTTGGGCATCGTTTCCCAGCCAGACTTTAAAGCCATGTCTCTGACGTCCTGCGGTCTCTGTGCTTCACCTCGCAGGTCCCTCCTCCGAGCCGTCTGTGGTGGAGTCTAAAGACAGGAAGGCCAACGCGCACCTCATCCTCAAGCTGATGTGTGATAGCGTTGTGCTGCGGCCACACCTGCGAGAGCTGCTCTCTGCCAAGTACAACTGTCTCCTTCTTTTCCGTTTAATCTTTTAATTCAACCTAAATATGACCTTTTTTTAATTCTAGCGAGAACAGATAATGCTTTCTTTGCAAGGTTGACCAACAGATAGCAGACTGCTTGTTTTTGCGCCTCACAGGAGCTTAACAGCATGCATGTTGTCTTTGTTTCCCAGGAGCATAACAGCATGCGTGTTTTGTTTTTTTCCCCCAGGGACGCCCGAGGTATGACACCGTTCATGCTGGCGGTCAGCGGGCGAGCCTACCCTGCTGCTATCACTGTTCTGGAGGCTGCTCAGAAAATGGCCAAGGGTAGGTCACTTCCCAGGGTTCAGTTGCATTTTAGAGGACGTAAAACAGCACACTGTGCCCCATATTTGGTGTCTTGTCTTTTCAAGATACTACACTGGAGTCCTTTGTTGTCTATACAAAACGATAAAGGAGCTGACCCCTAGTAATACATGTTCTTTTTTTGAGATCATTACAGAGGGCTTGTTTCCCCATTTATTATATACAAAAACAAAGGACAGTCAGTGATGGTTCTAGGTAAGGGAAGCCCTTACTGCAAAGCTAGACAAAGACAAAGGCCTGTTTACATAACGGCCCAAGCAGCACAGGTTATCCATCGGTCAGCTGCGTAATGCCCTCCTGTAATCCGGCCATAACACTGCCTGTTCTGTGGGGAACAGTGGGCGACCCGGGCATCGTGGAGAAGGAGGACGCAGACTCGGTGTTCATGGAGATGATCTGCCCCTCCGGGACCAACCCGGACGACTCGCCCCTCTACGTCCTGTGCTGCAACGACACCTGCAGCTTCACCTGGACCGGAGCCGAGCACATCAATCAGGTCTGTTCCCTGGGGGGTGTATCAGTGGACGGACTGGTTTTCACTCTCCTCCGGTGAAAACAAAGCATATCTTTAATGGATTCTGGATCACATTTCTGCTGCATGTGTTGACTTTAACGGACACATGAATGCAGGATAGATCATATTACTAATATTAATTCAATCTAGCCCCGATGAGATGATATTGGTCAAGCTTAATTTTGTTATTGTAGCACCGTATGTGGAAATTAACCTCATTATTAGGTTCCTCACGTGGTGCACATACATACATTTTTATACTGCAAAGTAGTAGTAGTTTATGAAGAGTATTGACTGATTATTTGGTTGTTGTGCATCTCCCTCTAGGATATCTTTGAGTGTCGAACCTGTGGCTTGCTGGAGTCTCTCTGCTGCTGTACTGAGTGTGCTAGGGTGTGCCACAAGGGACATGACTGCAAGTAAGTGACAGTATTTTATTATTTAGCCTTGTTTTTAACCTTCACATAGGCTGTTATGAATATTTCCACGTATTACTTTTAATTTAGATGTCTAATTCTGGTTGATCATTGCGCTTCCTTAGACTGAAAAGAACATCTCCCACTGCCTACTGTGACTGCTGGGAGAAATGCAAGTGCAAAACACTGATCGCTGGCCAGAAGGCCGCTCGCCTGGACCTGCTGTACCGGCTCCTCACTACCACTAACCTGGTCACCACACCAAACAGCAGGTAAGACTCTGTAGTACTTGCACCTGGTACCACTGTCTGTGAACCATCTATTGTACATACAACACTCACAACATGACAGGAATTTGGTTTTTATTGAGATTTATTTAAGCAATAAGCCACAAAGTTACTTTAGATTATCAAGTAAGATTTCACAAAATAAACGCACATACACACATAAAGTTAAATCATTTATTAAAAACAAATCATCATTCTTCCACCAAGCAATATAGTTCCTCAAGACAGCAAATTGATTGCCAAGCAACGGCTTGAGCATACAGGCTTGAGCATTCATACTAAAAATGAATTGTTATGCAGTCACAGGTGTTTATTTTATGGCTTTTACGGCTTCAAGCCAATCAGAAGGACCAGAACTATCTGTTTTTAAAATAAAAAAAGTGCTGTTTTTTTAATACTAAGCTAACAGCTTAGCGTTAGTCTTCTGTTTGCTGGTGAGTTGACTTCCAGATGTTTCCATCTCTAGGGGCGAGCACATCTTACTGTTCCTGGTGCAGACTGTTGCCAGGCAGAGCGTGGAGCACTGCCAGTACAGACCACCCCGCATTCGCGAAGACAGGAACCGCAAAGCAGCCAATGCAGAAGGTTGGCACGCTTCTCTCTCCTTTTCTCTCCCCCATTTATCTTGTCTTCTGAATATCCCTCCTCCTCCACCTCCTCCATCATTTTTTTTGTCTATAATCCTGGCTGGTATGATGTCTTCTGAATATCCCTCCTCCTCCTCAATTTTTTTGTGTCTATAATCCTGGCTGGTACGATGTCTTCTAAATATCCCTCCTCCTTCTCCTCCTCCTTCATAATTTTTTTTTTCTATAATCCTGGCTGGTATGTCTTCTGAATATCCCTCCCCCTCCTCCTCCACTTTTTTGTGTGTCTATAATCCTGGCTGCCACGATGTCTTCTGAATATCTCTTCCTCCTCTTCTCTCTCTCCCAGACTCTGACATGCCAGACCATGACTTGGAGCCCCCACGCTTCGCCCAGCTGGCTCTAGAGCGCGTCCTGCAGGACTGGAACGCCCTGAAGTCCATGATCATGTTCGGCTCGCAGGAGAACAAAGACCCGTGAGTCATAAACGCACCAGGCAGACGCAATCAAATTCTTATTACACTAATGTCTACCCACCTGGAGACAGTATGCATTTTTGCTTATGGCAGTGAACAAGCAACTTATCCCTTCAGTTCAGTCCTTCAGCGGGAGCACAAGCTCGTTCATACATCCATGGTTATTATTCTATATCTAATTAAAATAGGTATTTAAATGAAGCCGTGAAAAGACCAACCGAACGCGAACGGCAGCACAGCTAACCTGACCGCAGTCACTGACTGGGGTGAAGAGCCCTGTTGAGAACTGTGAACCAAATGACATTATTAAATTAATGAGATGTTTTGGGACGCTACACATTGTTTACCATTGGTTAATTAGGCCTATACATTAAAAGCATGGTCTAATTCTTATCTGCATCACTAGTGGATGGTGTGCTTCCATGGTTTACTGTATATAGGCCTATTGGCAGAAATGCTTTTCTCAGGGAGAAAAAAAAAACAGGGCTGTTGGGCATTGCCAGCGTCTCCTCCAGGAGACGTCGATTCCAGGGTTGAGAGAGTCTCGCTGAGAAAGTCGTTGCCAATGGTTAAGGTACGGTCTTAGATTTGATGCATTTCCTTGCCGGACGGATACTTTTTTCTTAGTGCAGCATATTGCCTCGTCCAAGTTCACCGGATGTCCCTTGTCACCTGGCTCAAAGCCAAAATGTGCCCAAACGGGACGTACCATTTGGCTTGGGTACGAGAGTGGTGGCCATTGTTGACTCGAATGTCAACCGGCTAGCGGCCTGCAGCTGCATGGGCACTACCACACCAGGGAAGTGTATTCGCTATAAGCAATTGCAATTAAAATCTACCTTCAATTTTACTTAATGCTCGTCTTTTATCTGTGTACTGTGTATATATGTTTATTCAATTGAACGTTATCACAAGTAGAGAACCCTAGAATTAATGAATAATAATCAGACACACAAATGAACTCCCCCGTATGGGTAATGGACTGTCCCACTGCCTCGCACCAGAGCAACAGAAGTTTTGTTTCCCCAGAAGCCGTTGACCGTAGCGTGGCAGTCAATTATGATAACTAAACAATGATTTTTGTGTTTTATATTTCATAGCACAGACCATGTGCACGTTTTGTAACTTTCATTGGTTAAAAAAATAATAATATTGGCAACGATAACCATTATGAGCTCAACCCTGTGTGGTAGGCGTCGCGGGACTCCAGTGATGCGGTTATTGTCACAGCCCTTGATTGTGCAGCGTTAGGAGTTCATGAAGAACGCTCTATAAAATACACATTAAAATGATTGCTTAATAAAGGCTGTGAGATGCACTGCTTGAGAGAAGGTGCTTCAGTGGAGCTCATTCTCCTGTGTCTCTGTGTCTCTGCTTCTCCTTCGTAAGGCTGAGTGCCAGCAGCAGGATCGCCCACCTCCTGCCTGAGGAGCAGGTCTATCTGAACCAGCAGAGCGGCACCATCCGCCTGGACTGCTTCACACACTGCCTCATCGTCAAGTGTGCCCCTGACATCACCGTGAGTATGCCTCCCTCCCTCCCTCCCTCCCCCCCTCCCCCCAGCATGCCTTATCTAATCTGGAACGACTAATAACCACTCGCCGATTCAGTTTCCTTGGATACCAGCTCCCATTGAATTCCATTACTTATATTTTTGTTGGCTCTCTTTGTTAATCTTTCTTCACAAATTGAGTCGAGTCAATTTTATAGCCGAGTTGCTGAGAGCAAAGGCAAAACCCCCTCAATTATCAGGGAAGAAAGCGTGATCCCTCCTAGGGATACTTAGGAGTGCAATGGGTGCCATAATGGACATGGATAATGGTAGCATTACAAGAAATCCTGTTTCAAGTAAAACATAAATTGATAGAAATTTTAAAATGAGTGATGTCCAGGTGCTGGCTAGTGAGTAAGCTGGCACCACCAGCCCCACCACTACCCTCGGCTCTGTTTGCTGTGTATGTATGTGCTTGTGAACACTGTCCCCTCGCCCCCACCAGTTCATCGACACGCTGCTGGGCACGCTGGTGAAGGAGCTGCAGAACAAATACACGCCTGGCCGCCGCGACGAGGCCATCACCGTCACACGGCGGTTCCTGCGCTCCGTCGCCCGCGTCTTCGTCATCCTCAGTGTGGAGATGGCCTCTTCGAAGAAGAAAAAGTAAGTGGGGAAGATGATGTATTTACCTCTGTTTGTGGTGGTGTCTAGGACTGCAACGCTTAAGTTGAGTGGCAGAAAATTAACCGAGTCACTTTATTTAATAATCAATGAGTCGTGTCGGTCATTTATCAAGTACAAATACCAAACCAATTTGCTGCTTGATGCTTCAGAAATGATTGGTTCATGGATCATTATAAAATGAATACTTTAGTTTTTCTTGGCTGCTTGTCTGATAAAGCATGTACATATAAGACATCACTTTGGATACTGGTAACTTGTGATGGCATTTTCATTTATTTATGACATTTTCCAGACTAAATGATGAAATCGATTAATCAAAAAAATGCTAGATTAATCGACTGTGAAAATAATCGTCTGTTGCAGCCCTGGTGATTTCTGGCTCATGTCATGCGCTGTGTATTTTACAGTCTGTAGTCACAGAGCTTACCGAGCGATGCCTGACTCATCTCTCCTGCTTCCACAGCAACTTCATCCCCCAGCCCATCGGAAAGTGCCGGCGCGTGTTTCAGGCCCTGCTGCCGTACGCCGTGGAGGAGCTGTGCAACGTGGCCGAGTCGCTGATCGTCCCGGTGCGCATGGGCATAGCCAGGCCCACCGCTCCCTTCACCCTGGCCAGCACCAGCATCGACGCGGTGCAGGGCAGCGAGGAGCTCTTCTCTGTAGAGCCCCTACCCCCCAGGCCCTCCCCTGACCAGTCCAGCAGGTACGCAGGCGTTTGGCTCACTTAATTAGTGTATAATCCCATGATTAGTTATAATGAGCCATTTATATCTACATAGGGAGCAGGTCCTCTTACATGCAGTCCGCCATGTTGCACAGCCATGTTTCTACAGTAGCCCAGAACGGACAAACTCCTCTAGAGAGGACGTGTTTTTAATTTCTAATCATAATCGCCATCTTACTTGTAAGCTATGACCTACAGTTTTACAGACTAAATAACAGAATACAACTTATAAATCTATCAAGGAACCTCAACACTTGACATTTGGCTGCTCTACGCGGTTGTAGACGATGACATCATTGTGGAAGTCCCTACTGGCAGCTTGCAGGCCACCGTAGCTTGTCCTCTGTCCTCTGTCGTTGGAAAGGGAGGAGTGAGGGGTGGGGATATTCACTTCAATCTGCAACCTCACCGCTAGATGCCACTTAATCCTACACACTGCGCCTTTAAGGACTTAAAGGCCGCGACTTTTATTTCTAAAGGCAGAGGATCTGTTTGCACCTAATTGTCCTTGGTTTTCTTAATTGTGACGCATTGTTTTGCCTCTTCCCTCATTAGCGAACGACAATGAATTTATTCTCCTTAGTGTTTTTACTCATAAATTCCCATCCCAGATGTTCAATCCGTGCATAATTCTGTACGGCACCTATTCATTAGCAGAACCGTAAGACAAATGATTTCCTTTCAAAACAAAATGTGGTAATCGCTCCTCAGCTCCAGCCAGACGGCGTCCTCCTACATCATCAGGAACCCCCAGCCGCGGCGCAGCAGCCAGTCACAGCCTGTCCGAGGGAGAGACGAGGAGCAGGACGACATCGTCTCTGCAGACGTGGAAGAGGTTAGCATTATGAAATCACTGTGCCAACCATAAACCCAGAGGATTATGTTTTCCATTTATTGGAATGCAGACGTCTGAGCAGTCGCCTTAGCGCCGTGCGGCAGGTAAAAGAAGAAAGGGTGTCCCATATTTCTCCAGGGCTTATTGCGCGACGTATATGGGAATAAACGTTCGGATTAATGAGTGTATTCTGGGCTTCATCCATCAGTGTTTTTGGATAGGAGGATAAATTACTCCATTATCGTCTTGTAATGGCATTACTAATGCTATCATTAGCATATTTTAGTTGCTTTTGAATTGCGACACTTTTTTAAAAACCGTGTCACCATCCACCCCCCCCCCCCCCGAATCAAACCGTGTGCGTTCGCCCATTTCAGGTTGAAGTTGTGGAGGGCGTGGCCGGCGAGGAAGATCACCATGACGACCAGGAGGAGCAGGGAGAGGAGAATGCGGAGGCCGAGGGCCAGCATGATGAGCACGACGAGGACGGTAAGACGCCACGGCGGGGGGAACGGCGTGATGATGTCACGGTGTTGCGTGTATCGGATTGGAGAGACTCCAAATGGCATCTGAACAGTAGTGCTGCTGCGTCGACTCGTATGACTGTTAGTAGGGATGGGAAGATATATACGATTTGTATCGAGGATCACGATGAAAAACACTGATTATCCTTGTGATTATCCTCACATGAGCGACTTGAAAAAGCCGTCTTGCTCACTACCATACAGTCCTATTTTGATTTCCTGGTTTAATTTTGAATTTCCCGCATGGAGGAGCACATCTTTCCAGTCATTCCTAAATCCTGAGCATGTAACCATGACTGAAGCTCGGACTCGGAGGCGGCTTGCTTTGTTTGTTTTTCACTGAAAAACAGGTTCACTAAAACAAGATGTGTCAATACAAATATTTGTTTCTTTACAAAATGTAATGTAAAGTGATCCCAGTAAGTTATTTTTTTTTTAACTCCTGGTTGTTCTGTGTATCATTGTATGCATGGTGAAGATGCAATCCATGACCGTAGGGCTGATCCGTGTTTTCCATTCCCTTATTTGCAGGAAGTGACATGGAGTTGGATCTGCTGGCGGCAGCGGAGACCGAGAGCGATAGTGAAAGTAACCATAGCAACCAGGACAACGCCAGCGGCCGCCGGAGCGTAGTCACGGCAGCCACAGCGGGTTCTGAAGCAGGTTAGTCCAGACGAAAATAGACGATAAACATTTTTTTTTTCCTATTCTTTCAGCCTTAGGGTGTTTCATTGCATTGTCCACCACCAGTTAAGCTTTCAGTACTACGAGTAATGATTATCAATCACAGCCTTATTCGGTCCTCACATAATGACCTAGTGATTAATGTTCAATCTGAACATTAATCTCTCAATTTGATGTGGAATTAATTTTAGGTTGTGAGCATTTCTGATTCTCAGCGAATGATGCGGCAGACAAAATGGTCCCTGGCTCAATGCTTAATTTATTTCATTTGCAGGCAGTAGGGTGTCCCTGGCATTTCCTATATTTGGTATGAGCTCCCCTCTACTTCAATGCATATACAGTATGTTAGGGCAAGAGTGATTTTGCAAAGTGCACAGTTTCCCCTCTTGAGAATTCCTGCAATTTAGTATTCATCCTCATTGTTCACCTTTTGTTGAATCCGTCATTATTAACTCATTCACGTCACGTCTATCAGTCTTGATCTTTTCACCTCCTAACCAAATAACAAAAATGCCTCGCTCTTCCAAACGGCTTTCTTGTTATCTTCACCCTCCATCTAGAATAGCGTTAACTACTAACGTTGTTTTTTTGTCACGCCCGGTTAGTTTCATTTGCTTTTGTTCTTTCCTGCAATGTGACTTTCCAAAATATATTGACAGTTTAATAACCAGTATTGCGAGCTGTATATTTCCTCAGCTTAAATTGACCCACAGAAGCCGTGCTGTTGCTCAGTCAGCCCCGGTGTTGTCTCTGTCTTTCTTCCTCGTCTTTTTTTGGCCTTGTGGTGGTGTGTGTGTGGTTCACTAACCCGCACTCCAGACTGGAGAACAATTGCTGTGTCACATGAGTGAAGTGAGAGGAGGTGGAGGAGGAGGTGGAGAGATGAACGGAACAACACATTAAACTCTTCTCCACTCTTCTCCACTCTCCTCCTCCTCCTCCTCCTCCTCCCAAGGTGCCAGCAGTGTCCCTGCCTTCTTTTCAGAGGACGACTCCCAGTCCAACGACTCGAGCGACTCCGACAGCAGCAGCAGTCAGAGCGACGACGTGGAGCAGGAGACCTTCCTGCTGGACGAGCCGCTGGAGAGGACCACCAGCTCCTCCCACGCCAACAGCGCCGCCCAGGCGCCCGCGCTCCATGCAGTGGGCCGTACGCAACGCGCCCAGCCAGAGGGCCGCCGGCAACGCCCCCTCCAGCACCTCCACGCCGGCCGGTACGCGAGTTTCTGGTGCGCCTGTGAACAGTTTTGATTGCATTGTTTGTGCAATAAAAGATAATACACAGCAAGCTCAGCTCGACCTAGAAGACCTTGAAGTCTGTGTGCTCCATCATTTATGTAGTAATAATAAAAAAGACTAGGACAGCACGAAAATTGTACTTTTTAATATTGCCACGTTTTTTAATGTTGTGGCAATATTGTGTGCTGTCCTTGTCTTTCTTTTATTATGTGTGCAGTGTGAGTCTTGCTTTTGAATTGAAAGTTAACAGCTAAAGTTCTTCTTGAAAGTTTACATTTACTTAAAAAAAATAGGTTAAACCTGCACCATTAGGTCTTCCCATTAGCAACCTCTAGTGGCTTGAGTTGTAGCTTTAGCAATATAGCCGTTTTTTTTTTTTTACAGAGTAAATGGCTGCTGTAGAAACGTTGCATAGTGCAGCTTTAAGTGGCAAAAAAAGGCACTTTGAATAATTCCCTTGCGTTTGTATTCGCCTTTTGTCAGCGACCCTTTCACACTGGTTAGCCAGGAAACAGCATTTCATATGCGTGTCTCAGGGGACCAACATGCATTTCTTCTTGTGTCCCGCCACGGTCTGACAGCGAGCTCCACGGGCCTGATCTACATCGACCCCTCCAACCTGCGGCGCTCCAGCGCCATCAGCTCGAGTGCGGCGGCGGCTGCGGCGGCGCTGGAGGCCAGCAACTCCAGCAGCTACCTGACGTCCGCCAGTAGCCTGGCCCGCGCCTACAGCATCGTCATCAGGCAGATCTCGGACCTCATGAGCCTCATCCCCAAGTACAACCACCTGGTGTACTCGCAGTACCCCGCCGCCATCAAGCTCACCTACCAGGACGCCGTCAGCCTGCAGGTGAGGCTGGCTGGGGTGTTTAAAGTGTGTTGTTGTGTTGTTGTGTAAAGGCTGGTGGTTGTAGATGGTGCTGCTACCGCTGCCGAAACACAGTTCACAGTAGGGCTGCAACTAGCGAGTATTTTCATCATCAATTAATCTAACAAGGTATTTTTTTGATTAATCGAGGAATCATTTATCACAAGTTGCCAAAGTCCAAAGTCATGTCTTAAAGTTGCTTGCTTTCATCGGTGTTGATTTTATAACGATCCATGAAGCAAACATTTGAAGTTCTAAAGCTTCAAGCAGCAAATATTTAGTGTTTGTATTTGACAAATGACAATCGACAAATTGTTGCAGAGTTCAGACTTCAAACATTTAAACTAACATCACAGTTCAAACAATTCAACAGGTAGGGTACTGCTGTTTGCTCGCAAGAGACTTTTGTCATTGGTTTTCCATTACGAATTTTTGGCAGAAGTCGTTTGGCTGACTTGACTTAATAACTCGAGTAAAGCACATACTTGCAATAAAGAATGCATTACTGTAATTGCTGTACGGATGACCTTCAACAATAAAAAAACACGTCTAGAAAACACAAAAAACAAAAACAAAAATGTTTCCTTCTTCTTTCCGACCAGAACTTTGTGGAGGACAAGCTCATCCCCACCTGGAACTGGATGGTGTCCATCATGGATTCCACGGAGGCCCAGCTGCGCTACGGCTCGGCGCTGTCCTCCGCCGGAGACCCGGGTCACCCCAGCCACCCGCTCCACGCCTCGCAGCACTCGGCCCGCCGGGAGCGCCTCACCGCCCGGGAGGAGGCCAGCCTCCGCACACTGGAGGGACGCAGGTAGAGAGCTCACCATGGACCGGGTCTTATATCTAGTAGGCCTGGAGGGACGCAGGGAGACATCTCTCTGTGGACCAGATCATAAATCGAGGAACTGTCCACTCAAGGAATGCAAGCGTTTACACTCAAGGAGATGTTGTATCGTTGTGCTCAGTTTGCTGTATGTCAATTAAATGAGATTAGATTTAAATGTACTGTCATTGTAAATAAAGTGTATTATTATGATGACCCTAACGGTAATGCAAACCATTTCTATAAATCGCTTTTACTAGTAAAACGTTGATCATGGTAATAATGTCGTACCAATGTAAAGATAATGTACTATAATATACCGGCTCGACCGCTCGGTCTAACTGATCTCCTGTGAACATTTCAGACGCGCCGCCACGCTGCTCACGGCCCGCCAGGGCATGATGTCGGCCCGCGGGGACTTCCTCAACTACGCCCTGTCTCTGATGCGCTCGCACAACGACGAGCACTCGGACGTGCTGCCGGTGCTGGACGTGTGCTCCCTGAAGCACGTGGCCTACGTCTTCCAGGCGCTCATCTACTGGATCAAAGCCATGAACCAGCAGACCACCCTGGAGACGCCGCCCATGGACCGCAAGAGGTAGAGTGGACTTTTCACTATCATGTGCAAAAATACTTTTTATTGCTTTTTTCAATATTAAGTTAACCTAAGTCTGGACATTACTCCATTGTTGAATATACAATCGAATATTATCCCATTCTGCCTCTGCTTATTGAGTTTGTTTGTCATACATCTGCAATAAATATATTTAGTGATACAGCGACATAAATGAAGTCCTGTACTGTTTGTGCGATAGGATGACTCTGACAAACAGAATCTGTGTTTGCAGGAATCGTGAGATCCTGGAGCTCGGTCTGGACAACGAGGACTCTGAACATGAGAACGACGAGGACACTAATCAAAGTAAGTGGAAGTGGAGTGGAAAGTAATTTCTACTTGTTATGCTACCATCATGTTTGTCCTTTATGGCTCCCATTGCATGCCTAGACATCCCCAGAAGAAGGAGGGATCCCTCTTTCGGCTTTCCTTCACAATGTTTCGTCCTTTACAATTAAAGGTTCAGATAATGGATCGTAAAAACAAAGTCACTGGCGATATGCGATAACGATACGCCTGTGGTAACTCGCGAACACGCCTCCTATTTTGTGTATACTGATGGAGTGCAATAAACCTTTATTAACCTTTTCTGGAAGCAATTACAATATTTATTAGAGCCAAAGCTAAGCTAGGCTAGCGGTAGTCCGCTACTGAGAGGCCAATTCACCAATCAGAGGTCCGCAACATCTAGGTGGACGTTACATTGCTGTCACGCCTTTGATTTGACCGACATGTACGAAACAATGTCGCAAGGTCGCGTTGATGTTGCAGACGCCTGGCTGTGTTGCAGACTTGCTGCAGTCGCTCCAACATGCAAAGGCCGTTAGGAGGAAGTCATAAACGGCGGCCTGTGAAGCCCTTTGAGACTGTTGACTGTGATTACTAATAAAATCGACTTGACCTGGAGACAACCGTGACTCTTTGAAATCAAAGAGGCTTTTGTTTGGCTCTAATAAGAGTCCTGTGTTCTGGCGTCATTAAATCAGGGCTCTGTCGTAACCGCTGCTGTCTTCCTCTCTCGCCAGGCTCCACTCTGCAGGACAAGGACGACGATCCGGTTCCAGCCGAGACCGGCCAAAACCACCCCTTCTTCCGCCGCTCCGACTCCATGACCTTCTTGGGTTGCATCCCGCCCAACCCCTTCGAGGTGCCCCTCGCCGAAGCCATCCCGCTGGCCGACCAGCCACACCTCCTGCAGGTCAGGCACCGCTCCGGGGGTCAAAGTTCACAGCGCAGCTGAACCAGAGCTAACTGGGCGGCCCTGAGCTCTGTTTGCTTATTATCTTTAGAGCGGTCGTATTGAAAGAACTGGGCTAAAAGAAACATGTTTTGCAACCTCGCCGTTTCACCGCCTTGCTTGATTAGAACAGGCTTGTTGGTTTTGTTGTCCCAGTAACTGGAGAAATGCTCGAGGCGCAGTCAGTTATGTGTGTCTTCGACTACATGGCCAGTGCTTAGGAGTGACAATTTCTTTTGCACTACACTTGGAAAGTACAAAATCTAAAACAAATCTAATGTATAGTAACCGTCATTATTTATGTTGAGCTGTATTGACCGTACTATAGCAGTATGTTAAATCATGAGAACAACTTTGCCATATTAGCATTGTAGAAGGAGAGTGTATATATTTCCATTGCCTGACTGCATACTTGACATGACAACCCCCCCCCCCCCCCCCCCCCCCTCCTCTCTCTCTCTCTCTCTCTCTCTCTCGTAGCCTAATGCCAGGAAGGAGGACCTATTTGGCCGTCCCTCTCAGGGCCTGTACTCTTCCTCGTACATGGTCACCAAAGGCCTGGCAGAGGCCAGCATGGACAGGAACTGCCTGGAGGTAAACATGGGCTCCTCTCTACCCTCCTCTCAGGTATACCACCCCATCACTCACTAGACAACTCACACCTGCCCCGCTGTCTTCCAATATCCACCGTCGGCCTGCGCCGCATGGCATTTCAAATCTACGCTATAAAATAAAAAGGGGGGGGGGGGGGGGGGAGGAATTGGCGTGTTGTCGGGGAGCGAAAGTCTTTCAAGGCTGTCCAGAAATCAGCATATCCTCCCATTCATTCCCTGTGGGAAATGAAGAGGATATGAGGAATGAATGGATTGTGGATATTGGAACATGGCATTGTTCTGGCGCATTTTCCATATTTCCATTCTTTTAATCATCAAAAGTCACCTTCTTAAACAAAACAAAATGCCACATCTTGCGTGACTAAACCATTGTGCCTGTAATCCTGCGACGCAACAGATCCTGCCCACCAAGATGTCGTACTCGGCCAACCTGAAGAACGTCATGAGCATGGAGACGGGCCAGCGGGGCACAGAGGACCACTCGGCCACCGCCCAGGAGCCGGAGGCCCCCAAGCCGGGCCCCTCCCCACACGACCTGGCCGCCCAGCTGAAGAGCAGCCTGCTGGCCGAGATCGGCCTGACGGAGAGCGACGGACCTCCACTCCCCTCGTTTAGGTATGTCCCCCCCCCCCCCAGTCGGGGCATCCAGGTGAAGGCCATGTGAAGGTTGAAATGACAAAATGAAATACCGTCCACATAACACCGCTAAGAGATAAGACGAGACGCGGCTCGTTGTGGAATGGATATAGAATACATTAGGTCCTGACTTGCATGGAGGTTGTAAATGGAGATGCTTTTGTACTTTTTTTTTTTAAAGCAAAACATTCACATTTTTTGCTTGGGTTGATCATTTTTTTTGTCAAATTTTCAGCCAAAAGCCATCGACTAGAAGGTAGAAGGTCAGTAATCCCCTGTGTCTCTGTGTCCAGGCCCCACTGTAGCTTTATGGGCATGGTGATCTCACATGACATGCTGCTCGGCCGCTGGCGTCTGTCCCTGGAGCTCTTCGGCAGGGTCTTCATGGAGGACGTGGGAGCCGAGCCTGGATCGGTATGTTAAGAATGGCTTTAGATGCATATCAGTGTTTCCCCCAGAGAATATATTCCAGGCCTGGTGTTACGCACCAGACAAGGCGCCGAATGGCACATTGGCGCAGCAGGCGGTCTGCGATTTTTATATTTGCGTTCAAATCTTTTGTTTGCTCGGTATATTCATGATTTAAAACGAAAGCGATCAGAAGGAGAGGATGACTTTAATAGGCTGCATTTATTGCATACATTCCCCCCAACCCTGGTCAGATCCTGACGGAGCTGGGCGGCTTCGAGGTGAAGGAGTCCAAGTTTCGCCGGGAGATGGAGAAGCTCCGCAACCTGCAGTCCCGCGACCTGGCGCTGGAGGTGGACCGCGACCGCGACCAGCTCATCCAGCAGACCATGCGGCAGCTCAACACGCACTTCGGCCGGCGCTGCACCACCACGCCCATGGCGGTGCACCGCGTCAAGGTCACCTTCAAGGACGAGCCCGGCGAGGGCAGCGGCGTGGCGCGCAGCTTCTACACGGCCATCGCGCTCGCCTTCCTCTCCAACGACAAGCTGCCCAACCTGGACTGCGTGCAGAGCGTCAGCAAGGGCATGCAGGCCAGCAGTACGTGTCATCACGATTACAACTCAAGTATGGCCACATATGGAAACTAATATCATGGTGCTCATATATGACGTATAATGTTTTTTTCTCTGGCGTGGTTTTCTCTTTCTACGGAAACTGCGCCACAAAAAAGCGTGACACGTGAATGATTCAACATGGGTACCCGTGCTCAGAAGTCCCAGTGTGTAATGTTGTGCGTTTGTGTGTGTGTTTGTGTGGGATTGTGTGGGATTGTGTGTGTGTGTGTGTGTGTGTGCGCTTGCGTAGACCTCATGCAGCGGCTGAGGAACCGTGACCGAGAGCGGGAGCGGCGGAGCGGAGGGATCCGCGCCGGTTCTCGGAGAGACAGAGACAGGTGAGCTAGACCTAGTGTCTCACTAGACCCAGTGAGACAGGTGAGCTAGACCTAGTGTCTCACTAGACCCAGTGAGACAGGTGAGCTAGACCTAGTGTCTCACTAGACCCAGTGAGACAGGTGAGCTAGACCTAGTGTCTCACTAGACCCGGTGAGACAGATGAGCTAGACCTAGTGTCTCACTAGACCCGGTGAGACAGGTGAGCTAGACCTAGTGTCTCACTAGACCCGGTGAGACAGGTGAGCTAGACCTAGTGTCTCACTAGACCCAGTGAGACAGGTGAGCTAGACCTAGTGTCTCACTAGACCCAGTGAGAGAGGTGAGCTAGACCTAGTGTCTCACTAGACCCAGTGAGACAGGTGAGCTAGACCTAGTGTCTCACTAGACCCAGTGAGACAGGCGAGCTAGACCTAATGTCCCACTAGACCCAGTGAGACAGGCGAGCTAGACCTAGTGTCCCACTAGACCCAGTGAGACAGGCGAGCTAAGACCTAGTGTCCCACTAGACCCAGTGAGACAGGCGAGCTAAGACCTAGTGTCTCACTAGACCCAGTGAGACAGGTGAGCTAGACCTAGTGTCTCACTAGACCCAGTGAGACAGGTGAGCTAGACCTAGTGTCTCACTAGACCCAGTGACCATTTCCAGCGGAGCCACGGGGTTCACCCAACTCTGTCTCTGTCTGTGTGTTTATAGGGACTCCAGGAGACAGCTGTCCATCGACACCAGGCCCTTCAGGCCAGCGTCTGAGGGCAACCCCAGCGAGGAGCCTGACCCCCTGCCCGCGCACAGACAGGCCCTGGGAGAGAGGCTGTACCCACGCGTGCACGCCATGCAACCGGTAACCACCGCTCTGCTGGTGCTGCTGCTGCTGCTGCTGCTGCTGCTGCTGCTCAAGGGCCCCTATTTTACCACCAGGGGCCAGAGTGATGAGCCATGTCAAGCCGTTTCAAAACTGTGACGTCACTACCCTTTAGTGATGTCACTAGAGGCTAATCGCACTCACACCTGGTGGTAAAATAGGGGCCCTTCAATACAAATAAGGGTCTATATACAATGTGTAACTATAGCGTGGTTTGTCCTTCTCGCAGGCGTTTGCCAGTAAAATCACAGGCATGCTGCTGGAGCTGTCCCCAGCCCAGCTGCTTCTCCTGCTGGCCAGCGAGGACTCTCTCAGGGCCAGGGTAGAGGAAGCCATGGAGCTCCTCATTGCACATGGAAGGTAAAGCACCGGTTTCTTGCATTGCTAAGTCGTTTTTTTTTTATTAATCGAGGTCACTGTACTTATTTGCGTGTGTATTGCGGTAAACGTGATTCCACTTTGAGCCGTCTGACTCTGCTCTCCTACAGGGAAAACGGTGCAGACAGTATATTGGATCTCGGTCTACTGGAGGCACCAGAGAAAGCACAAGTAAACGCAATCTATTTGTTTCCCCTTCAGGCGATGAGCTCTTAATTTCCCTTTTTTAGTTTTAGCTTGGTCTGACACTCATCTCCCTCGTCCTCCTGTCCTGGTCATTGCAGCAGCAGGAGAACCGCAAGCGGCACGGCTCCACACGCAGCGTGGTGGACATGGAGCTGGACGACCCGGACGACGGCGACGACAACGCCCCTCTGTTCTACCAGCCCGGCAAGCGGGGTTTCTACTCGCCGCGGCCCGGCAAGAACACAGAGGCCAGGCTCAACTGCTTCCGCAACATCGGACGGTAAGGAGGCGTGGTTTGACTCAAACGCCCCCCCCCCCCCCCCCCCCCATTGGTTCATCAAAGCAAGCCCGTTTTAGTCAGTGTGTGTCCATATTGGGTCTGAGATGGACAACGATGCACATGTGCATCTTCAGCCATTGATCTTAGTCGGGTGTCACTTTCCTACTCGGCATTCTCGCTCATAATCAAGTACAACACTTGTGCTTCTGGCATAGCACCAGTGTCAGTTTCTGCTGACAGGGCAAAGTGTCTACTAGCTTCAGATGTGTCAACAGTAATTTAGTTTGACCTTTCTTCATGTTAACTTCATGAAATGTAGTTCAGCTCAAAGGTTACACCCCTTCTGTCATCTGATATTTTATTTTCCTAGAGGTTCACATGTATTATGTGTTTGTTTGTTTGTTTGTAGGATACTTGGTCTGTGTCTGCTGCAGAACGAGCTCTGCCCAATCACCCTGAACAGGCATGTGATCAAGGTGCTGCTCGGCAGGAAGGTAAAGAAACCCGCCCGCGTTCACGTTCACGCCCCTCCGCCTCTCCACCCAGCACACATTCATCAAATGGTTTTTAAATGAGGCAGCTAAGCTTTCCGTTTTTCCTTCAGGTCAACTGGCATGACTTTCGCCTTCTTTGACCCGGTGATGTACGAGAGCTTGCGCCAGCTCATCAGACATTCTCAGGCTGGGGAGGCAGACGCCGTATTCGCCGCCATGGACCTGGCCTTTGCAATTGACCTCTGTAAAGAGGAAGGCGCCGGACAGGTAAAAAAACGCTGCATTACTCTGAATACTCTCATCAGGGAATCCACAGGGGAACCGTTTTTGCACAATTTATTGTCACCAAAAATAAATATAATATAGGACCTATGGTCGCCATAAATTCGTCAACCTTTTTTTTTTTTTTGGTATTATTCATGTGGTTGTCATTGATGTGTTAACTCCTACAGGTTGAGCTCCTCTCCGGGGGGGTCAACATGCCCGTTACTCCTCTCAACGTCTACGAGTACGTGAGGAAGTACGCCGAGCACAGGATGCTGGTGGTGGCGGAGCAGCCCCTCCATGTGAGTCCTCACTCGTCACACCGACACCACCCCTCCCCCCCTCCCGACCCCACCTACCCTGACCACACCCAAACTGTCAAACAGGACCTCTCACAACACATAATATAGAGATGAGCTAGCCAAATATAATGGCTTTGTTATTGCAAGAATGAAATCCCATGAAATCCCGCTAAGTTCACACAAAATCTAACAAAAAAGGTGTGTGTGTGTGTGTGTGTGTGTGTGTGTGTGTGTGTGTGTGTGTGTGTGTGTGTGTGTGTGTGTGTGTGTGTGTGTGTGTGTGTGTGTGTGTGTGTGTCTGTGTGTCTGTGTGTGCGTGTGTGTGTGTCTCCTCCCAGGCTATGAGGAAGGGTCTTCTGGACGTGCTTCCCAAGAACTCCTTAGAGGACCTGACGGCGGAGGACTTCAGGCTGCTGGTCAACGGCTGTGGAGAGGTCAATGTCCAGATGCTGATCAGCTTCACCTCCTTCAACGACGAGTCCGGTACGATCCGACATCATCATCACATCATCATCATCATCATCATCATCTGCCTTCATGTCTCTGGCGCTATTTCTGCCCTCTTTTTCAAACCGGTAATGTTTGTTTGTTTGTTGTTTGTTTGTTTGGTTTATAACTGGTTTCTCTGCGTCCAACAGGCGAGAACGCGGACAAGCTGCTGCAGTTCAAGCGCTGGTTTTGGTCCATCGTGGAGAAGATGAGTATGACGGAGAGGCAGGACCTGGTGAGTCTCCCTTCCTCTTGGCCCCAAAGTTCACACCGCCGACGCCACCGTCAGCGTAGCAAAACCCGTCACTTAATGTCAAGCGTGTCCAATTCACACCAACGCCTTCTTCACTGCTGTCATTAAATGCATACTGTCAGTATTTATTATTATAACGCTATGACCAGCACAGACGTGACATCAGTTAAACAGATTCACTGGGTAAGTGAACCTCACTCATTTGGAGACCATTGTAAGATGGAGTAGTTCATGACTTTAGTGTTCATTACTCCACATTAGATCGTCACATCAGAAATGTATGCATGTGGTTGACGCATATGATAGACGATGCATACAAAAAACCAGAGGGGGCGAGGAGTCATGACGACATTGCGTCATTACGCAATGCGAAACCAACACTTGTGTGGTGGTTTTTCGCTGTGCATTAGTCTTATAACTTACTAAAGAAAAAGCGTTTCCTCTTTCCTCCGGCCCTGCTTCCTGCAGGTGTACTTCTGGACCTCCAGCCCGTCTCTGCCAGCCAGCGAGGAGGGCTTCCAGCCCATGCCCTCCATCACCATCCGGCCCCCGGACGACCAGCACCTGCCCACGGCCAACACCTGCATCTCCCGACTCTACGTGCCACTCTACTCTTCCAAACAGATCCTCAAACAGAAACTTCTGCTAGCCATTAAGACCAAGAATTTCGGTTTCGTGTAGTGTTTCCTTACAGAAGAAAGTGTAAAGCGATTTGAAAAAAAAAAAAACATGTTTACCGTTGTGTAATATTTACCTAGCTCCATTTTTGTAGATTTCTTTTTTCTTTTTTTTTTTTTTTTTGTCTATACAATTTTATGGAATTGGACGAAACTGTTGCCATCTTCTCCGGCGGTAATAATTGGTCTGTGTTGTGAACACAGACTGCTTGTTCTTTTTATTTCTTCCTTTGTGTTTATAAAGAGGTATACAGTCTGGAACATTCCTGCATTGGCGTTGTAAAGATGTAAAGCCCACGGCCCCTGCTCTATTGGCGTAGACCTTTTACTTCCCAGGAATTTGGCTGGACGGTAAACAGTCGGCCAAAACCCCAGCCAAAGATGACAGCAGTAGTATTTAAAAAAAATAATAAAAGAAAAGACACACTGTGATTATAATTTTTTTGTTTTCCTGCCCTGAAAATATTACTTGTTATTAATGACGGTTCACTTCTGCCTTTGTGGAAAGTCATTTTTTTCTTGTATAGGGGGAGTAGGGAATTTCAAAATAAACTTGGATGCAAACTACTTAGTCTTTATTTTTAGGAAGTGGTCTTTTGGCATTTGCAGACATGACGCAACCTTAGCTCTCAGGGTTTCTGGAGGACAGGGAGGCTCCCACAGAGTCTGATGTGAATAAAGTTAACAGATAAATACAGTATATTTATATTTATAATTATGTATATTTATATATATTTTTTAATATATATTTTTTAGCAGAATATACCAATAGATTAACTTATTTATCACACATTCGGGTAATAAAACGGTATTATAATGACTGCTCCTTCATTTCCAACGCGGCGCAGAACCGTTCCATGTGACACGTCTACTTCCCCACAAGCGCTCTCTCCACGTGACGTCAGACCAATCAGGAGGCGGCGTGCCGAGCCAAGCCCCGCCCCCCCGTGGCGCCGCGTCACCGCTAGCTGTCACCGCGCGAGCCGCCGCTCCGGTGGACCGCGAGCCCAGACCAACGGACCAGGCGGCGCGCGCTCACCGCAGGGAAAACCGTTAACCGACGGAAACCAACAAACAAACAAAAAACACAAAAATCCTCCGCGTTTTACCGGTACGTGAAGCGTCGCCGGACGGCGGGTGAGAGAGAGAAACGTCGCGCGCAGAGAGGGGTGAGCGGAAAAAGGGGGGATGACTTTATCGCGGGCGACCATGTCGTTTGTAGCTAGCTCTTTGTAGCTAGCAGGGAGCTAGCTCTCGGCGGAGGAGGAGGACCGACCCAGGAGGAACCGACCCAGCTAATCCGGTTCGCAGCTCAGTAAGGCCGGGGGGAAGGAAGACCGACAGACAGACAGGAAGGAAAGGAAGGAAGGGAAGGAAAGGAAAGGAGGAACCATGGAGCACTTCCAGGAGGCGACCTCCAGGCAGGTCAAGCTGCTCACCAGCCGCCTGAACGAGGCGCTGTCCAGCGGCCTGGAGCTCCTGCACTCGGAGCTCGGCGTGGATCTGGGGCTGAGGCCGGAGCTCCTGCCGCCGTGGCTGGTGCTGCTGGCGGCCTGCGTGGGGCTGGTGCTCCTGGTGGCGCTGTGGGCCTCGGCCTGCCGCTGGCTCTGCTGCAGGAGGCGACCCGGCGAAGCGGCGGCGGCGGCCCAGGACGGCGGCGGCTTCGGCGTGAAGGCCGGCCCCAGGTCCGAGGACCAGCAGCAGCAGCAGAAGAAGAAGAAGAAGAAGACCGCCGAGAAGGTGAGACGTGAGGGGACGTGAGGGCCGACGGTTAGCTGGGAGGGGCGCCGGCTCAAGGCCTCTCTTGGCCCCGGCCGCCGATGCTCCTCATGACCGCGGTGTGCAAACACGTCGTAGACGGGGTTATTGATCTGTGTACTGTGTGTGCGTGTGTGTGTGTGTGTGTGTTGGTAGAAAGCCCAGCAGCCTAACGGTAGAGCGGTGCCTGAGCCCCAGGAGGAGCAGCAGCAGCAGGAGGAGCAGCAGGAGGAGCAGGAGGAGGAGGAGGCCATGGTGTCAGAGGGGATTGTGCCACATCACCACCAGTCACCTCCACCACAAGGCAAAACCGAGAAGGCTTCAGAGGTGAGGCTTGGCCCATACAAGAATCAGTGACATAAATCTGAATCGTCATTCAAATTTGGAACTGTACTTTGATATGAATAGTAACAATTAAGATTAAAATCTCTAACCAAAAAGCAGAAGTTACCCCCCCCCCCCCTCCCCTCCCTCCCCCCTCTTCCTCTCACTGTCGTGTGGTAGTGATGTGGCCAGGCCAGCTGGCGGTATTTGGTTACCGTCCTAACTTGCAGATACAGCATAAAGTTGGAGGGTCGTTCCCGGGACACGGTCAGGTGTGATGCATTCATCAAATGCCGCCAGCGGGCCTGTACCGTCACAGTGGCCATTTATTCACCCAACACGCTTTCAGTTGTAAAGCCGGAGCCGGCTTACAAGAACGAAGCGCAGGTACAGGTTTAGAAAAGGGGTTGTCGATGTCATATGTCATTTCACTTATATATAGACGGGAGCTAAACCCCCCGATTTGATTGGCTATCTATGGCTCATCTTGGGGTCTCATGTTCCTTTTTCGGCATAAGGTGCTGCTCGCCGTAACGCTCCTGTGGTTTATAATCTAAAATAGTCCCATCTGTTTTATAATCTGTAATTGTTCTTCCAGGTAAAGAAGTCAAAGAAGAAGGTGAAACCGGTTGCAAAGGACACCAAGTCTGTGACGGCTGACGGCAAAGAGCCAGAGGAAGGTGAGATGTCATGAATCAGGATCACTTGGGATTATATTGCTTTTTACTCCACGGCGTTGTCATTTAATTTCATGTTTCCTCTGACTGCGTGGCTCCCTGTTGAGTTTGTTTCTTTAAATTTGACACTATTTTCAGAAAGTAGGTTGCCGAACCATTTTAATAAATGGCCCACAGACTTAATTAAAATTGTAACATGGTTTTAAGCTTTTTACATACACAGAAGGAAACTACCGGGTCTCAATCTATTCCATTATCCCCCACCCCCTAATCCATAGCATATTTGAAGATAATCCCAGCGAGTCTACCCTCTGGGCTACTTCCATGCTAATGCTGCACTGTGCGCTTGGGATATTTCCTCAGGCACGTGGGAGACCAAGGTCAGCAACAAGGAGAAGCGCGAGCAACGCAAGAAGGACAAGACCTCCAGTGACGGCTCCGCCAGTCCTGGAGGGGGCAACGCTTCCCCAGGTGCCCCTCAGGACCTGTCCAAGCCCGGCCCAGCCCAGGCCCCCGCGGGCCAGAAGAAGAAGAAGGGTAACTTGACTAGTCCTTAACCCTAGGCCACTGTACTAGTCCTTAACCCTAGGCCACTTTACTAGTCCTTAACCCTAGGCCACTTTACTAGTCCTTAACCCTAGGCCACTTTACTAGTCCTTAACCCTAGGCCACTTTACTAGTCCTTAACCCTAGGCCACTGTACTAGTCCTTAACCCTAGGCCACTTTACTAGTCCTTAACCCTAGGCCACTTTACTAGTCCTTAACCCTAGGCCACTTTACTAGTCCTTAACCCTAGGCCACTTAACTAATGACTTAACCCTAGGCCACTTAACTAATGCCTTAACCCTAGGTAACTTAAGTCCTTAATGCTAGGTAACTTAACTAGTCCTTAAGCCTAGGTGACTTAACTAGTCCTTAATGCTAGCTAACTTAACTAGTCCTTAACCCTGTCAATTCACATCAAGCAGTAGTCATAAGACATGAGTGTTTACTGTGTGTAAACACTCCTTTACACACAAACGGCATACGTGTGATGAATCATGTATGCTTCACATGTGTGCTTAAATGTGTTGTGCTGAAAGTGTAATTTGTGTCTGGAGATGTAATGGAGGAGGTGTTGTTGAGTTGTGTCAGTCTCGTGTGGACAGTATCTATAAATACAGACACTGGGGAATCTGTTCTGCACTCGAGGGTTTTTCTGTGTGCACCGAGGTCTGTGTTATTGTTGTGTGTTACTACTGCGCCTGCCTGGTGTATTGTCTAATGTGTGAGATCAGATCAGATGTCCTATTCATGCTCTGTATCTATATCTCAGAATAAAGCTTTAATTTTCCTTCCCCAGGTGAATCAACCAAAGTTAAAGTTGAGAAAGTTGAAGCTGTTGCACCTCAAGGTAACTTTTAAAGTCCACCCCCAGAATGAGTCGTGTTCAGCATGCTATGAAATGATCTGTACTCACTGCTTTTTATATTGGTCATGATGTTTGATAAGAAAGTGTGGTATAATGGAGATTCTTGAATGCGGTTTTGTCCTGGTAGCAAGGCAATATTTCAACCGGTATCTGTGCTTCCTTTTTCATAATATAACAACTTGATACGCTTTGCTCTGAATCTGATACACTTTATCTGATTTAATGTTGCGGTGATGATGAAAAGACGGTGATGGTAACTACCAGAAAAATGTACGGCAAAAGCAGGAAGTAAAACCACACCAGAGATGCCCTTTAGATGACACCTTGGCTAATCATGTAAAACAAAAGCTGTTTCCAATCTTATTTAACTGAGTTTTAGGTGATTTATTGGTTGTCAGCCTCGAGCAGAGGCCTCGTTATTCCTAGTGCTCTGCCAGTCAGACCTGTGAGCTCATCCTGTCTCTCTGTCTCTGACTTTTTCTTTCTATCTCTTGCTCTTTTTCCCTTTTTCTTTTCTGTGTGTGTGTGTGTGTGTGTCTCTCTCCTCTCCCTATGGGTGTATTAGTGAGAAGTAACGAGCCTGCCCCCAGCGCCACCAAGGCAACTGTCAAGGCTCCTGCCCACACAGCAGCTCAGGCCCCCGGCCGCTGGGCCGCCAAGCGGGAGCCAGCCGCCACCCTGTGGGGGTCGGAGATAGACGGTAAGCGCACCACACAGGGTGACGCCTCTGAAGCTCGGCCTGAGCTGTCACTACATCACCTTCCATATGCTTGCTATTTTGGAGTCATATGTTGGCATGAGATGAACGTTTTATTATTTCATTATTCATTTTTTTGTACCCTATAGTATCTAATATTTTATTTTGCGAATATATTTCATATAAAGATTTTGCTTTCTCAAATCTACCCGTTACAGGGTCATGGACTGTGATTGAAAGTGGGATGAAGCCGTCGGACCAAAGTCAAGTGTCTTCTTTCTCTGGGCTCAGCGCTGCCGGTAAGGTTCAAAGTGTGACAATTGCCCTTTTAACTGTTTGTTTATTCCCTGTGTGCTTTATGTTGTTACGCAACACGGCCCTTAGTAAATGCATCGTCATTAAATGTCACTAGCTACTAGCGTAAAAGGTTTGAAGTGAAGACGGACTCAAAGGAAGTTGGAAGGTGTAAATGTAGATCAGGTGTATTGCCAGCAGAGGGTGTAGTTTCCCAAGCAGTGCTTTAATATTATTAATATTAATATTATTTTTGGCTTTGTCTGTAGAGCCCAGGCCTGAGCTGCCCTGGGTGCCCAAGGTGGAGGACGAGTGGTCCGGCCAGAGTAAGAACCCAAAGCTCCCTCACTGTTCACTGTTCACAGCACTTCTCCTCGGTAACAATAGGAGAATAATACATTATAAAAAATAAGCTAGTAATAAATTACATTTGTTCTTCAGACGGCGGCACAGTGGACGCCAGCTCCGACTGGAACGCCCCCGCTGAGGCCTGGGGAAACTACGAGGAACCGACCCCGAGCCCCGCCCCCCAGCAGGTGGCCCTGCCTGAGCCGGCTAAGGTCAATCTTCTGATGGAGGCCGCTGTAAGTCTCCTCCCAGTGTTGCACCTCAACGTCCGACACGTATAAGGAAAGCTGCCCGAGTTGTAGCCCTGCAGTGGGCCTTATTCTCCGAGCGGCCATCTTGGTTCTAAGTGCTCGCTAGCGGCCATCTTGGTTCTAAGTGGTGGAACTGAATGCGGGGTTCTGCCCGGCTATTGCTTTGAACCAAGATGGCGGCTAGGGGAATGAGGCGATAGAACAAGACATTAAATTGGTCAAATATTGCCGTGTATAAGAACAGCCTCTAACAAGTGTTTTTATATTTTTACATGTCAGCCTTTGCATTACGAACCCTTGCTAATATAAATGTGTTGCTTATTTTAGATTTATTTTAGTTTTGCTGACTAAAGCCGTCAATTTTCCTGAATGCGACTCAAGTCATCCCTCGGCCCGACGTGTGCTGACTTTACCGATGCGCTTGTTCTTCTTCTTCCAGGACGACGAGGATGACGACAAGGACAAGGCAGACGCTGGCGACGCAGCCGGGAAAAACAAGAAGAGGAAGAAAAAGAAGAGGAAGGTGGCCGAGGAAGGAGGCCAGGGGAGCCAGGTAATGTCTCCACCCCCCCCCCCCCCCCCCTCCTTTCTGCTCATGGCTGAAGGAATCTGCACTTCCTGGTGTTATTTCATCTGTCTTACCCGCTCGTCTCTGTCGCATGTCTTCCTCCAGGACTCTGAGGAGCCGGAGAAGGAGGCGGCCCCAGAGGCCCCAGTGAAGAAGCAGCAGCCGGCCCAGGAGAAGGCTGCTGCTGCCCAGCAAGCGAAGGCAGCTGCTGCTGCTGCTGAGGTGGGCGGGATAACGTATAGCACATCATTTCCTGCGCTAATAACCACATCATTTCCTGTGCTCGTAACCACATCATTTCCTGTGCTCGTAACCACATCATTTCCTGTGCTTGTAACCACTGTTACAAGATTGGTTCAGAGGTTTCTTGATATAGAGGTTGCGATTAAAACGTGGTCGGTTATTCAGAGAGGGAAAGTAAATCATTTTAAAGCATACTTAACTTTTAATCAAGGTATGTAATGTTCATGGATGTCATATTTTTAATGATGGATGGATAAATATTGATTTGTGGGATTTTTTTAATTTAATGAAACCAGGTAAAAACCTGGCTGAGAGGGCAGCATAAAAGACAACATGTAGGTTTCAAACAAACGCAAACAATTATCCAACAATTGAAAAGACGGTTTTGGGATTGCGTCGATACCGAATTAGATACAGAGAGAAACTTCTGTCCTTTAAGACCTGATTGTTCATTTCTGACCAATCAGGGAAGAGATGCCCTGATTGGTCAGAAATCTGATGATATGTAATGCGAAAAGTTGTCGGGTCACTGTGGCGTGTAAATGTATGTCTGATGCGCCGCCCGCTGTCTTGGCATGCAGGCCAGAGTGGCGCGGCCGGCGAAGGAGACCGGACCCCAGAAGCCCCCCGCCGCCGCACAGGCGCCGCCGCGAAAGACCAGCGAGGACGCAGAGCTCCCCGCCAAGCAGAACAACCTTCCTGCTGCCGCTCAGCAAAGTAAGACGCCGTCCGGTCTTCACGCACTTTGAGTTTCTGTGCGTTACTGTTTAGCCAGCGACGACGACGATGAGGTCAAGCTGAATAATAATAATAATCTGATTATTGAGTTCTGCATTTGAATCTGCTCCACAGAAAAACTTGAGGAGAGCCAGCCTCCGAAGCCGGTGAAGAAGAAGAAGGCGAGACGAGAGACATGAGCACCATCCCGCGCTCCGGTCTCTGGGTGGAAGGAGGAAGTCCCTGTATTCTGTTTATGCAAAAAAAAACAACAACAACAACAACAACAACAAAAAACCCCACCTTTTTATGAGCAGAACTTTGAACTAAAACTCGACATAATGGACTTTTCTCAGAAACAAACAAAAAAAAAATCTGTACTTCAACCGTCGGCGGTGAGGTTTTGTGGTTGGGAGCCTACAGAGCTAAACCGCGGCGGCGGCGGCGGCCCAGCGGCGCTGCACTGAGCTCACATCGATTCAATGCGCTCAGTTTCTAGATTCTTCTAATTCCGTTGAATCAAAACATTTTGGATGATGATTATAATTATGATTATGATGATGATGACGATGAAGGAGTCGTACTGTAATTGTAACAAATGTAGAAAATACTGATCATGTTTAGATAAACGCGCTGTCGTCGGCGGACGGCCGCGAACGTAACTAGGAAGAAAATGAAGAGAGAGAGAAAAAAAAAATCCCAGTATGGTTGGCGGCGTCGAAGAGAGACCACTCTATAATGTTGTACATGCCTTTTGCTTTGCAGTCTTTTTATTATTATGTTTTCATGAGCCATACCGGTACGGTGACCACTTTCGTCTGAGAAAACTCCCTTCAGGTCGAGCAAATGGCGTCTTCACAGCGGGACACCGCCAGTGAATTATATAATGTATGTAAAACGGTGACACGTGTGTTGTGTGTGCAGAGATGCACACCTTGAGAAAACAAAACAAAACAAACATCCATGGAGCGGGAGGGACATCAGCGCCTCCCGCTCCTGCGTCTCCATCTTGGGTAACCGTGTTGAACATTTCATCCGACTCCATCCGGCGTGCGTCCCTCGTCTTAATGTCGTGCCGCTGTGCGTGTGGCGGGAACTCGGTTTCTAGCCTTGGCATTTTACTGCGTGTAAACTTTGTGGCAGCGCCACACGTATGTGCTTCTGATCATGGATGTACTGCCGTGGCGTCGCCACCGTCTCCATATCTGTCTGCCTGTGGTTCATTCAAAAGTCTTTCAGAACCTTTTGTAAAACCTCTTTGTAATGAAAGAAAAGCAAAGCCATATGTATAAAAAAAAAAAAAAAAAACTAAATAAATGCCCGGTTTGTTTTTTTTGTTAACAATATTTTTGTGAGTATTCAGTGATTTCTGTATACCGTATATTGTTGCTTTATATTAAAAGCAGTGCATGGCATTGCTAAATTACATTATATGAAGTCAAGTGTTATATCGACTGCCTCCTACTGGTATCACTTGGTACTGCGTTATTAACTAAAGGGAATTAATGTAGGCCTACTTAAATAAAACCAGCAAATTAATAAACAATAATACGATCAATAAGTACAATTAAATGTATATACCTTAATTTACTGAGGTCATGTTATCTATTGTAAATCCAAAATCTAATAACATAACTTGAATTTATTTAACAAAAAATAACATCTCCACTATTAAATTATTGCCATAACGAATCACTTATTTTTCACTGCCTTTTTGTGCCAAACTCAGCTCAGCTGTGTCCACAGCTGCAGGTCAGTCTAACTGACGCCAGAGGGCGCTGCACCTCTCTTTCTCAACACGTCAGTCTGATAGGGAGGAAAGACATTATATTGCAGTATATTATTCTATATAAGCCTATATTATATAGTTTACATTAGTTTTTTATATTATTATATTATACTATACTGTATTATATTGGCCTATATTATTCTATATATATATATTATAATATTCTGAGATTATTTTATAGGCCTACATTTGTGTACATTAGTATTTAATATTATTATCAGATTATATTATAGGCCTTTATTTGTGTCCATTAGTACTTAATATTATGAGATTATATTATAGGCCTATATTTGTGTATATTGATATTTAATATGAGATTATATTTATAGGCCTATATTTGTGTCCATTAGTATTTAATATTAAGAGATTATATTATAGGTCTATATTTGTGTCCATTAGTATTTAATATTATTAAGAGATTATATTATAGGCCTATATTTGTGTCCATTAGTATTTTATTATTAGGAGATATTATTACACAGGGGCGATTCTAGGGTCAGAGCTTTAGGGGTGCTGAGCACCCAATGAGCCCCACTGCCACCACCCACCCTTTTTTCACACAAAAACAAAAAATATATTTACGTAACTTACGCAAATTACGTAAGTTATTTACGTAATTTGCGTAAGTTACGCAATTTACGTAACTTACGTAAATAACTTACGTAATTTGCGTAACTTACGCAATTTACGTAAGTTACGTAAATTACGTAAGGTGTTTACGTAAATTGCGTAAGTTACGCGTAAGTTACGCAAATTACGTAAGGCATTTACGTAATTTGCGTAACTTACGTAAATACCTTACGTAATTTACGTAACTTACGTAAATTGCGTAAGTTACGCAATTTACGTAAGTTACGCAAATTACGTAAGTAACTTACGTAAATTGCGTAAGTTACGCAATTTACGTAAGTTACGCAAATTACGTAAGTAACTTACGTAAATTGCGTAAGTTACGCAATTTACGTAAGTTACGCAAATTACGTAAATAACTTACGTAATTTGCGTAACTTACGCAATTTACGTAAGTTATTTACGTAATTTGCGTAACTTACGTAAATTGCGTAAATACCTTACGTAATTTACGTAACTTACTTAAATTGCGTAAATTGTATTTTTATCAAAATGTTTATTGTGGATCTTGACCCTCTTGACCCCCTGCTGCTCAGCCAGGTCTACACTTACCACACCCCACCGAGACACGCAGAGGGAGACAGAGGGAGATAAAGAGAGACCTGAGCTTGACTGAAGAGGACACAGTCCTGAGGTCCACCTCCATGCGGTGAGTGATGAATCAGAATGAGATGAATGCTTCAACAATGTTCCTCTTGGCTCAGCACCACTTCTCACCTTGTGATCATGAGCATGGACGTTGTTAGACCTGGGCATTCGGGGGCGGCTATATAGCCCCGGATCTTTTGGGAATAGCCCCGGATCTTTTGGGAATAGCCCCGGATCTCTGTGCCGTGAAATAAAAAATAACCCCCCCCCCCCACGTCGGTCGTTGGTCCAGGGTGTGTTATTGAAAAATAACTATCATTCACACACACACACACACACACACACACAGAGTAACGCTAGGAGTTAGTATATACTATGCCCCCATGAATGTGATGTGATTATTATTGTTGCAAAGCCTGGTTCAGGTTAAATCCTCTGTAAAACATGAATGAATACAGCAAAAGAAAAACATTTAACTTTATTTTATTGTCTGGTTTGATAGTCAGACAACTGAAAAATAACAGATATAAATCTATGAATAAATAACAATTAATTTAAAAAGCCACAGTGAGTGTTTTCACACATACTGGTGGTATACAGTAATGTGTCGTTTCATTTGTTTTCACTCTGGTCCAAACGCCGCACCACTGGCAGGGCTTCATGTTATATTTCAGGAGAATGTATTGATTGAGAAAGGTTTTTGATATTGTTAACGTTATTAACATTATTAACGTTGTTACCGTTGTTAACGTTATTAACGTTATTTACGTAATGGCAGGGCTTCATGTTTCCATGACGACGGACCAGAAAAGACGCGCGTGACGTCATGTTGACATGACTCCCGATTGTTAAAATGAGTCTCAAAGTACCGATAAACTTTAACAACAGAGACACAGTACGCACTACACAGTACTTGTGGCGCTGCTGTTTCTGCTTCATAAATGGACTCCAGTTCGTCTGTAGCCGCGCTAATGGCGCTAACGGAGCTAACCGGGCTAACAGAGCTAACTGGTAAACGGTGCCTGGACTCCAGCACTCACCGATATGGTATCGGAATCGGAACAACTCTCGGTAAAAGGAAAGAAGTGTGAGACAGCTTTGGAGCACTTACTGAGTTGATTCACAACACTACAACTAAACAGATCTCACTCTGCGTGAGTCGCGCTGGACGGTCGGGCTGCGGAGCGGTGCAGAGGAGAAGGAGGGGTGAGAAGAGGATCATACCATTTGCTAAGCGGGGATGTTTTCATTTTCGTCCTTAACATATACATTTTAAACCACAAACTACGGAGTATGTTTTGGACATTATTTAACCCTGTCAAAGACAAACACAATTTTTAGAATAACATTTCTTACCCAAGTTTTAGGGGTGCTGAGCCTGTTTTAAAAATGGGCTAGCCTCGCCCCTGTTATTACACATCGGCCTCTTATTTCAGCTCCGTCCGTGACGTCACCGCTAATCCCAGCGGCTCACGTGGTCTCCAGCAGATCACGTGGTCCAGTGTCGAGCCGAGCAGAGCCTCGTCTGCTCATTACTGTCGCAGGGCAGGTAGGACGGGTCCACCGGTATCTGGACAGGTAGGACGGGTCCACGTCGACCAGTCAGTCTCCTCCTTAACGTTGTGTGGTAGACTGGTCCCGTTTATCTCCTGGAGGTGTGAAGACCAGGTGGTGCTGTTCATCTCCTGGAGGTGTGGTTGGACCAGGTGGTGCTGTTCATCTCCTGGAGCTGTGAGGACCAGGTGGTGCTGTTCATCTCCTGGAGCTGTGAGGACCAGGTGGTGCTGTCCATCTCCTGGAGCTGTGAAGACCAGGTGGTGCTGTCCATCTCCTGGAGGTGTGAAGACCAGGTGGTGCTGTCCATCTCCTGGAGGTGTGAAGACCAGGTGGTGCTGTTCATCTCCTGGAGGTGTGGTGGGACCAGGTGGTGCTGTTCATCTCCTGGAGGTGTGGTGGGACCAGGTGGTACTGTTCATCTCCTGGAGGTGTGAAGACCAGGTGGTGCTGTTCATCTCCTGGAGGTGTGGTGGGACCAGGTGGTGCTGTTCATCTCCTGGAGGTGTGGTGGGACCAGGTGGTGCTGTCCATCTCCTGGAGGAGTGGTGGGACCAGGGCTGTGGACATGATGCTGTCTCCCTGGGACAGCTGGTACTCCAGCAGCTGCTGCCTGTGCTGCCATGTCCGCACCGGGACCATCATCCTGGGGGTCTGGTACATGGTGAGCATCTGGCTGGACTGTGTGTGTGTGTGTGTGTGTGTGTGTGTGTGTGTGTGTGTGTGTGTGTGTGTGTGTGTGTGTGTGTGTGTGTAGTGTGTGTGTGTGTGTGTGTGTGAGAGACATTTTTCAAGTTAAGGTTTATCATTATGAGCTGTATGTTCCTGTTCCTGTTCCTCTGTTGCTCGTCTAACTAAATGAAGTGTCACATATCAATGTGTGATGTTATATTTAATATAAATATATTATGTATTATTATTATGAATTATTATTTATATGTGAACATTTTGGGATATTTGGGGGGAGCAGGTTAAGGGAGGTGAAGGTGTGAATAAGTGATCGTGTTCTCAGGTGTCCTCCTGCTGGTCTCATGTCCACAGTGTTTCCATTCCTCTGACCTGCTGAGGGCTCATGATGACTATGACAATGACTCATCCGTGGTCACGTGTCGCTGGTCACGCTAAACCCACGGCTTAGGTTGCACCAAATGGAGACACGCGTGATCTTCTTCCGCTGTTTTAATATTCACTTTGTGTCTTACTACTAATTAATTAATACCAATTGTGTGTATCTCTCAGAGGCATTTAGGAAGAGGTGTTCGTCCTTAGATGTTTGTGTTTGACGCTGGTCTACATTACTGTGTGTGTGTGTGTGTGTGTGTGTGTGTGTGTGTGTGTGTGTGTGTGTGTGTGTGTGTGTGTGTGTGTGTGTGTGTGTGTGTGTGTGTGTGTGTGTGTGCCTCTATCTCTCCGTATGTCTCCTGGCGTTAAGCTCATCAACGCCGTGGTTCTGATCATCCTGTTTACGGCGCTCAGTGATCCTGAGCAGTACCACCTGACCAGCGCTGAGCTGGCCAACGACCTGGACGTCATGGACGACGCCAGTAAGTCCCTCCCTGGAAAAGCACAATGCATTATGGGAACTAAGTCACTAACTAACATTTATACAAAGGCGTGTTTAATTAACTTGTTTAATTAACTCTTTAATTACACGGCCTTGTGGAATACTCGATTCTGATTGGTCAATTACAGCATAGCAATAGCAAACCGCTGCGCAGGGATATCAGACCGTTGCTATGGACGCTATTTACAACCGTAGTATCTGGCAGACCAATAAAATTAAATTTAAATCAATAAAATCATTTTGTTAATGTTATATTTTGTGTTAAATTAATGATTTCTTTAGTAAGTAGCCGTGTAATAAGGTGTGGGATCAAATTTGCGTCGGCGTTCTGCATCCCCCTGTCTGAGTTTACTGAACATTATCCCTTACATGAAGTAAAGATAATGTATAATGTATGTTATTATTATTATTATTATTATTATTATTATTATTATTATTATTATAGGATTCAATTTTCCATCACAATGGCCATAGTGGGTTTGAAGCCGTCTTCTAGGGACGATTTGGTGTTAAATATGTTAACTCTGCACCCTCTTGGTTTCCATCAGAGGTCTTTATTAGATGCTCCTCATCATCGCTCCTCATCATCGCTCTTCATCATCGCTCCTCATCATCGCTCCTCATCATCGTCTCCTGCTCAGGACCAATACTCATTTAAACAAAACACAGTATAGTTAGTCTTTGGAGATTTAGTTTTCATTTGTAATGTTCACAATCTCAAAGCACGAGAATCCTGCAGAGTGTGTTCAACAGGTTCATCAGTCAGGAAGTGGACAGGAAAGTTAAGGGTTAATAATCATCTAAATATAGAATATAAATATAAATATAGAAATGTCCACTGGAGTCCCCTGAGGAGTAAATACTCCCTTTTAATTTCAGCCCAATGAATCATCAGCCCAGAATAATACTGCAGACTGCATGTCTCCTCCAAGCGTGTGTACCGCATGTATCTAAGAGGTCTTCAGGCCGGTCGGTACCGGTACCGGGGGGGGGGGTGGAGGCGGGGGGGTGGGTGGAGGCCCGGTGTGGCGCTGCCCCAGTTCTACTTCGCTGGCCCCGTTCTCCTGTTCCTTTGTGTCAGTCTGGGCCAGCTGCTGCCAGCCCTGCGTTCGGCTTTAATATCCAACGCTGCCGTCTGCTGCGGCGCCCCATGAGTTCCCAGAATGCAGCGCTGCAGGACCGCCGCCGCGTCGCAGAGCGTCGCCTCCAACACGGAGAGATGAACTGGCAGCTGTGTGATAACTGTGACTGATAGCCCTGACTGAACGTCTCTGGCTGTGAACTAAAAACCCAAATCTGTTCAGCGTGAAATGGGTTATGTTGGCGGTTTCCCTGATTGTGGATTTTATTCATTTTATTTTATTCATTTTATTTTATTTTATTTTATTTTATTCAGCTCCAGATCTCTGAAAACGGTAACTAAACTGAACTGAACCGTATTCTCCTCCTCCTCTTCTTCCAGACATGTGCATCGCTTCAGCCATCTCAGTGCTGATGATATTAATCTGTGGGATGGCCACCTATGGTGCATACAAGGTAAGCCGGCCATTCATTCATCCATCCATTCATTCATTCATCCATTCATTCATCCATTCATTCATCCATTCATCCATCCATTCATTCATCCATCCATTCATTCATTCATTCATCCTTTCATTCATCCATTCATCCATTCATCCATCCATTCATTCATCCATTCATTCATCCATTCATCCATTCATCCATCCATTCATCCATCCATTCATTCATTCATTCATCCTTTCATTCATCCATTCATCCATCCATTCATTCATTCATCCATCCATTAATTAATTAATTCATTCATGTATGTATTGCTGTGTGTGACTGGGCCTGTGCTGCTGCGTAGCTTAACTGCATTGGACTGCAGATTCAATCCAAGAACTTTCAAATAATGATTTTCTGTATTATATTATATTTATATTTGGGTTTAAGATTAATTTCGAGTTTACCGCAAATGTGTCTCTCTTAAAACTGGTGATGCTGAGACTTGAGATTGGGCAAAACTTATGTGATTTTTAGGACCAAAGGACCGGTACAGTACGTTTGCTTTTGTCATTTCAGGTATTTAAAAAGCCTCAAGTAGCGGTTAGCGTTAGCGTTAGCATTCCTTCGTCTCCAACGCTGCGTCTCACCTCTGTGTGTTACCTCAGCTGCACGCCGCTTGGCTCCTCCCCTTCTTCGGATACCAGATATTCGACTTTGGCCTCAACACTCTGGTGGCTGTGAGCATCGTAGTTTACCCCAACACCATCCAGGACTACCTGCAGCAGCTGGTGAGCTCCCGCACACCTCCTCCAACGCACATCCCTCCTCCAACGCACACCTCCTCCAACGCACATCCCTCCTCCAACGCACATCCCTCCTCCAACGCACACCTCCAACGCACACCTCCTCCAACGCACATCCCTTCTCCAATGCACATCCCTTCTCCAACGCACACCTCCTCCAACACACACCTCCTCCAACACACACCTCCTCCAACGCACACCTCTTCCAACGCACATCCTTCTCCAATGCACTTCCCTCCTCCAACGCACACCTCCTCCAACGCACACCTCCTCCAACGCACACATCCTCCAACGCACACCTCCAACGCACATCCCTCCTCCAACGCACACCTCCTCCAACGCACATCCCTCCTCCAACGCACACCTCCTCCAACACACACCTCCTCCAACGCACACCTCTTCCAACGCACATCCTTCTCCAATGCACTTCCCTCCTCCAACGCACACCTCCTCCAACGCACACCTCCTCCAACGCACACATCCTCCAACGCACACCTCCAACGCACATCCCTCCTCCAACGCACACCTCCTCCAACGCACACCTCCTCCAACGCACATCCCTTCTCCAATGCACATCCCTTCTCCAACGCGCACCTCCTCCAACGCACACCTCCTCCAACGCACATCCCTTCTCCAACGCACACCTCCTCCAACACACATTCGTCCTCCAACGCACACCTTCTCCAACGCACATCCCTTCTCCAACGCACACCTCCTCCAACGCACACCTCCAACGCACATCCCTTCTCCAACGCACACCTCCTCCAACGCACACCTCCATCCAACGCACATCCCTCCTCCAACGCACACCTCCTCCAACGCACACCCAAACACATCTCACAGAGACACTTCCACTTTTAGTTTTCACTCATCAGATCTTTACCGCCCTCACATTGTCACAGTGGTGGAAAGTAACTAAGTACTTTTACCTTTGGTACTTTAAGTATATTTTGATGCGAATACTTTTGTACTTTTACTTAAGTAACATTTTCAATGCAGGACTGTAACGTGTAACAGTGGAGAGTACTTCCTAGTAACAGTGTGGTGTTACTACTACTAGTATCTATTTATTTATTTATTTATTGGTTTATTTATTTATTTATTGGTTTATTTGATAGGGACCGTGCATATTTATGAACATTATATGTATAAAAAACACCACGTAAATATACCAGAGTGAGTAAAAATAACTACTTTTCATCTGCAGTCCCTAATATAATATAGTAGTAGTCTGGTAGTCAAATGTTTTTTTTTGAATGAAGTTTTCTGTATCTCCTCCACCAGCCGGACAACTTCCCCTACAAAGAGGAAGTGGCCGCGCTGAGCAGCCTCTGCCTGCTCCTCGTCGTCCTGCTCTTCATCAGCTGCATCCTGGCCTTCAAGGTAAGCTCCGCCTCCACCGCCGCTTCGTTCATACGGCTTTCATAACGGCCTTAGCCGTCGCGCTACGCCTCCTTGAGGTGTGGGACATGTGACTGCTGCTGTAGGAGTTTATGTAACCCGTCGTCCAGATGGGACTTCGCTGGAGTAGTGGATGGATGATGGATGGATATTAGATGGGATTATGTTTATGTTTATTATGTTCTGTTTTATGGTTCCTCTTATGGAATCACTTTCAAATATGGAAACCGTTTGGCGACGGCCGCATCTCAAGGGAAGACGAATGTGTTTTGCGTAACGTTAGAATGGGAGAGGCTGTTCGACCGCATTGCTTTTGGCTTAAGTGTCTTCTTGGGGGAAGTGCTTTGTGTGACAGACGGCCTTGAAGCCGCAAATCCGTCTCCGCGGTCCGCCGCCGCCGAGTGCCGTGAAACGTTTCTGGGCCCGAGTCTGTTGAGCGATGACATCATGACGGACCCAAAGGGAGAAGGATGTGGAGGAGCGAGCGGTGGTTGTGATGGATGTCCTTGACTGGGCCCGGCGCTCGGTCCCGCCATGCATCACGCCGTCCTAGATACTGGACACACTGCTCACATCATGGAGGAAATATGGACCCAACGCCTGCGTGGAGAAAGTCCAGAGTTTGGTTCCGAGAGGCAGAACTCGTATCTCAGATAGTTCACAATCCCCTTTCGTTGTAACTTCTCCGATTACACCGACTGGTTTAGGCGTCGCTGTCACACATCCACAAAAGTGTGACATATACAGTATATGGGACCGCCTGACAGAGTCCAGTGGCGTTCCTGACGAGGCGGTTTGATGTACCTGAGGTGCTGAAGCGTTGAGGAGGTGACTTCCTTCATGGAGAACCTGAGAGCTCAGCTTTAATGGAAGTTGATGACCGCACCAGACGGGGAACTCGTCTCATCTCAGCTCCCAATGGTATGGGCCCCACCGCTCCACCACCAGGACCACCAGGACCTCCAGGAGAACCAGGACCACCAGGAGAACCAGGAGAACCAGGAACACCAGGAGAACCAGGACCACCAGGAGCACCAGGAGTACCAGGACCACCAGGACCACCAGGAGCACCAGGAGCACCAGGACCCGCCGCTGGTATCACCTGAAGGAGGAAGAGTAGGACGACACAGAAATCAACCATGAACTTATTGGAAACATTTAGGTCAACACTCTGAACCAGGGACCAGAACCAGGGACCAGAACCAGGGACCAGAACCAGGGACCAGAACCAGTGACCAGAACCAGGGACCAGAACCAGGGACCAGAACTTTTCTTTGGGTGTTCATCTTGGACCTGGACTGCTCTGAACGGTTCAGGGGTTTAAGGCAAAGTCTTTGCACCTCAGTGCATCTCCAGCTGTTAATACATTCGGCTCCATCTATATGAACACCGGTCCATACGTCCATTATTATTATTATTTTTATTTTATTTATTTATTTTAATTTTTATTTTGATAAATATATATATTATTATTATTATTATTATTATTCATTTTTTCATTTTATTATTATTATTATTTTTTTTTGGTATATTATTATTATTATTTTATTTATTTATTTTTATTATTATTATTATTATTATTATTATTTATATATATATATATATATTATTTTTTTTTTAATTTTTTTTTTTTATTATTATTATTATTATTGTACATTGACTGTGTTTTGTTGGTTCTCCGCCCTCTGGTTTGCAGGCCTACCTGATAGCATGCGTGTGGAACTGCTACAGGTATGTGAGTGGGAGAGGAGGATCTGAAGTCCCGCTGTACGTCACCACCAACGACACCACGGTAAGACCTGGACCTGGACCTGGACCTGGAACTGGACCTGATGGAGGTCCATGTCCCTTCGTGCCTCAACAGCCATCATGGTTTTATTTAAAGGATTTATTGGTGAGGTTGCCGATCGCCACCAACTGAACTCCTTTCACACCTTTGATTGAGCCAGGGCCGGCCCAAGCCTTGTGGGGGCCCTAAGCAGAATTTGATCTTTTGGGGCCCCCTCCTGCGCGATTGTTGAGCGGGGGGGGGGGGGGGAGTGCTACCGGAGAATTTCTATTGCGCGATTGTTGAGCGGGGGGGGGGGGGGGGGTGTGTACAATTGGGGGCCCCCTGGTGGCCGGGGGGCCCTAAGCAGCCGCTTAGTTCGCTTATGCCTCGGGCCGGCCCTGGATTGAGCGTTTGATTTAAATGTCTCCAACGTCCCAGAAGGTCACGATACTAAAACCCAATAGAACCACATGATTGGACTTTCCTCTTACAGAACCGGACCCGTCTCGTTTGACAGGTGAGCCGCTATTTTAGCACTTCCTTCAAGCTGAAAGAGCGGCTGAACAAACACATGTTTGGTGGTTACCGTGAGACGATTGACCCGATCGATTTGAATAATATGAAAACATTAATGGGGGGGGGGGGGGGGGGGGGGAGTACATTATTCATTATTCAAAACACATTCAAAACAAACTTTATTTTGGCATTTTAGCGAACATACAAACTATAAATTCAGCTTCAGCTCGCTGGCTCAATGGGTTGATGGGTTTGGGCGGCTCACAGGTGAGGCTCAGTGCTGGCCAACCGATTATAACCATGACTATGGTAACCATGGTTCCAATAACCATCGCTATTGTAACCATGGTTATAATAATGATGGTTAATGTAACCATGGTTATATTAACGATAGTTATTGTAACCATGGTTATAATAATGATAGTTATTGTTACCATGACTGGTGAGCAGTCGGTGTGCAGGAGGTGAACTCCTGCTAGGGTGTATTTTATGGCTTCTCCTGCTGGCGTAGCTGTGGCCCAACACCTGGCCACAGCTACACACACACACACACACACACACACACACACACACACACACACACACACACACACACACACACACACACACACACACCCACACCCAAGTGTGGCAGATGTGGAGAAGAAGGAAAAAAGTGTTGGAAATACAATCCAGTGTTTCGAGGGGTTAATAACACTCAGAGGTCCACATCTGTCCTTAACACTCAGAGGTCCACATCTGTCCTTAACACTCAGAGGTCCACCACATCTGTCCTTAACACTCAGAGGTCCACATCTGTCCTTAACACTCAGAGGTCCACATCTGTCCTTGCACTCGGACACTTTTTAATCCACTGAATGTCTTTTGAGGCATTAGGAGAGATATCCGCTCTGCGGAGGGCGACATTCCCCACCGCTAGAAACAACAACCTCCTCTCACCGCTTCTCAGTGTGTGTGTGTGTGTGTGTAGTGGTGTGTGTGTGTGTGTAAGGTGTTTTTCTTCTTTTTTTTTTGTGAAACTCATCGCGATTTCCACAGTCACCACAATGCGTTCAACACCTGAGCTTGTAAAGGGAGAGCAGGAAGCCGTCGATGACATCACGCCGTATAGCGCCGCTCCTCTGAGGTTCAGATGTTTATCACATGTTTATTATCACACATCGCTGCTTATTATACTGAGGTTCTGTGGGGTTTACATTAGCGTCGAGATTTCCGACGCCCAGTTTCCTATGCATTAGTACTCTGTGACACACATGTAATGGACTCCATATGTTGAAAACCTCCTAATGATGATGGGATGTACACTCTCTCCATCACTTTGTGTGTTTCAACACGTTGACCACTGTAATGATAATATAATAATATAATAATAATTAGGGCTGTCAAACAATTAAAAAAATTAATCTAATTAATCACAAGGTTTCTTGAATTAATTTCGATTAATCACAATCCTAAATATGACTGAAAAATTCACATTTTCTGTGTACTGTTCTCAGAACAGAAAGATAAATGACAAGAAGCGGATATTACATTTGTTTTTTTATTAATGACAAATTCAGCAATTCTTGAATATGTTCTTCATGGGTTCAAAATGTCCTATAAAGACATTGAATGATGTGAGATACAATATTGTGTTACGGTGGGAGGAGAGAGGAGATACGTTTTCTCCCATCACATCATACAGAGAGGAACAGTCATGGATGATGTCATGCAGACATCATCCAATCAAACGCAAGACATAGTCACTGTCCAATCACGTTTAGCCTCTTCACATGTAGCATGTTGTTGCATGTGATGCTGGTGATGCATACGCAAACGTGTGCCACTTTAGTATGGATCGATTGTTTTGTGGGGGGGGGGATTTGATAAATTATAATTATCATATATATATATATATATATATATATTTTTTTTTTTTTTCTTTTTTACAAGCAATTGGAAAAATGAAATGTTGGCTTGTAAAGGCAAACAATCCATCTGTCCCATGACTAAAACTACACAAGTCATCATTAATAAACTCACTTATTAATAAACGTATTATTATTATCATTATCATTATTATTATTATTATTATTAGTAGTAGTAGTAGTAGTAGTAGTAGTAGTATTATTATTAATAAACTCATCTGTCCATCCTCCCCCCTCAGGTGCTGCTCCCTCCCTACGACGACAGCGTCGGCGTCCTGCCCAAACAACGCCCTCCGTTGTACACAACGGCCTGAAGACGACGCCCCCCCCCCCCCCCCCCCCCCAACGCCGTAACCATGACGCCGTCTCCGACGCCCCATAATATCCACTGTCCGCTGTCATGGCGACCGGAGACCCGATGCCCTTGAGTGATTCTTCTTATTCTTATTCTTATTATTTATCTTTTTTTTTTTTTTAGCGCACCACACTGCCTCTCTGGTGTGCAACACATCCACGCACACAAAACACACACACACACACACACACATGCACACACACACACACACACACATGCACACATGCACACACGCACGCACACACACATGCACACACACACACACACACACACACACACACGACACACATGCACACACACACACACACACACACACACTTCATTCACAGGAGAATACCTTTCACACGTTCATTCGCTGGTATTTCTATGCCAGCGTTGACCTTTGACCTCCTGATCCGCGTGTGGACTAACGTCTGCCTTGGCGTCACTCTGTTTGTATGTGTTGTGTTGCGTGTCTGCCACCTGTGTGCTGCTATTTTAGCGTTTTATTCAACTGCTATAAGTTATATTTTGAATCGTGAAAATCCAGGAAATGATGTGCATTGTATGCATTTGACACTTCCGGGCCGCGTACCGAAAAACGGAGGCAAGTGTACAAATGTGAGGAAAGTCATATATATAGACGAACATATAGAAGAGAAAGAGGATATATATTTGTACTGCTATTTACACGTGTGTGTGTGTGTGTGTGTATGTGTGTGTGTGTATCTGGGTGTAATTTGTTTGTTTTGTCATTCCTGATGATCAAAGATAGCACAGATATTCCAGGCGATGCTGTTGATGCTCGTGAGTAGAGAGAGTTCGGTCTTCACGTGTGTCTCCTGATGGCTCCATGGTATTATTTTAGTGTCTCCTCCTGTGATCAGCGTCAGATCGCCTCCTCCGTCCACCGCCGCCGCCTCGCCCGCCGCGCGGCGCACACTGTGGCGTCACGCGTGTAACGGTACCTCGACTACAACTATTCCAAAGACTGTCAATCTGCATGTACTTCAGTGTAACACTTCTACATATCACCTCTCCTACCCCCGACTCGCGTGTTCAGCCCCAAGTCTGTGTTTCTGTTTTTGCGTTGGACTCGATTCTGTAACGGCGGATGGCCTCCATGAGTTTGAGATGTACGTGTGTTGTGTTGTTGTGTTGTTGTGTTGTTGTGTTGTGGTTCTGCTGCCTGGTGCCGCTCGCCGTTTCCTCCCTGCAGGCCGCACATACTGTAAGCGGCGGCGCTGACCACCAGGACCCGCCGGGCGCCGGATGGGTCGGTACGAAGGAGGGAAGCGGCGCTGACTGACTCCAGATCAGTGTCCTCCCCCTGAAGGGCCGTCTTGATGTACGAGGACCCGCTTGTGTTTTTCCAGTTAACCCAGAATGACCCGGTTCTCGTACAAGTCCGTTCCACCAGATGCGGGTTTCTGGCGGTCTCCTCCTCCCCAAGACAGGAAATGTAAAACACTTCCAACCTAACGTATAAAACAAAATACCCAAGATGTGATATTTGTCTATTAAAAAATCCAACTTAATCCAACATTTTGCAGATTCCCCCTTTTTATTCCCTTCCTTTAATTTGAGCTGGCGTGTTTCCATGGGAACCATGTCTGAGGCCTGACTTATTATGCGTGCCAGGGTAAGACTGGCACCATGGTGCCGGTCTTGGAAAGTATTTGGTCCCGGTCCAGAGCCGAGCGACGGTGTAAACCCCCCCCCCCCCCCCCCCCCCCACTGTGCGGTTGTCAGGTACTTTCAGGTCCACTGCCATCACCAAAACTACCGACGCGCTCTTTCCATAAACGCCTCTCTCAGCTTTCCCAGAAATGTCCAACGAATACGAATGTGTCCTTCGAGCGTTTGGACGAAACTTCAAATATGAAAAGAGACAGAATAGATAAGGAAATAAGGAAAATAGTTTAGTTTAAATTAGTCTCTCACTTTCTAACGCTGTAAACCTGCAGCCGTCCGGTTGTTGACGACGTCTGGAGAGTTGAACATGAGGCAGACCTCTGGGTGGGAGGTGGGGGAGACGGGGGGCTCCTGGAGAGAGGGGGGGAGAGGGAGGGAGAGAGAGTGTCTGGAGAAACCAGTGAGAGGCAGACCGACCGGCGCAGGAGTCTCAAGGAGCAGGAGGAGGAAGAGGGACAGACAGACAGACAGACAGACAGACTCCTGTATCCAGACCAGACCAAGGAGTTACTTCTCCAGAGGTCCAGTCGTCTGCTGGACTTTGTTTATAGTTTTATTTTTATTGTTTGACGTTTGACGGCACATTTTATTTTGGATAACAAGGTAAGTTATTTACTTTCTGATCTTTTGCATTACAGCTTATTAGTATTTAAAATGTTTATGATGCTGTATTACACATTA
>JAOPHQ010006337.1:67500-85836 GCA_030340625.1 Merluccius polli
TTATGCATATATGAGTTATAGAAAAAGAGACCAACTATAGAATAAACAACCTGATTCTCATATCGCATCTCAGATATCTTAATGATACAATTTAGTAATACTGTCATAAGCAGTGCAGTGATATTTCTGAAGTTTAAATATTTTTGCATTCAGAAACGGTGATGTTATAGAAACAGCGAAGTTGTAGAAAGTAAGTAATGTGATAGAAATGTTATAAAAAGTTATATTGTTGTGTATATTGTGTATAATGTCTTGTTCATCATCCCTGGTGTCCATCTTGGTGGCATGTGACTGTTGCTGCAGACATGTACATGTTCTCCTAGACCTCCTCAAAGCATCTTGCAGGACTGCGCCATGCGCCATGCGCCATGCGCCATGCGCCATGCGCCATGCACCATGTGCCAGCCATCAGCCACTGAGAGTGCTGTTGCTTGTCTTCACCTGTCCAGAGGTGGACCACTGTGCAGAAGGTCCGCATGGCTGCGAACACGAGGCTGTGAACACGGACGTCTCCTGCGTGTGTAAATGCAGAGAGGGATTCAGGCTGCGGCCGGACGGGAAGTCGTGTGAGAGTGAGTACTGCGACCGCAACACGGCGCATGGCGCATGGCGCATGGTTAGTGTAGTCGCTGCGCCGGTAACTCAACACCCCTCCAGGAAACCCTGCAGGAAACCCTGAGGATCCCCTAGCGACTGGTTTGAAGGCTGATTGAAAACAGTGGAGAGCGGTGGAGAAACGTTTCATGGACGTCTGTCCAGCCTCAACACCGCGCCGCCCGCTGGTTAACCCTGCGACCTTTGACCTCTCAGAGTGAACACAGAGCTGCAGCTACACCAACATGTCAGATAATCATAAGGCGTCTGTAGGCATCATGTTCAAGGGTTGACATGTAGATATTATAGCAGCATACATATATACGACACATATACAGTATATATGTAAGGTTATCATACTGTTAGTGATAAACAGTCTGGTTCTGGTTCTGGTCTCACTCTCCTTCCCAGACTTGGACCGCTGTGCTGATGGGAAACACGGATGTGAGCAGGAGTGCGTCAGCACACAGGACTCCTGCGTGTGTAAATGTAGGAACGGTTTCACGCTCCGACCGGATGGCAAAACGTGTAAGAGTGAGTATGAAACCGCGTCGTCAACACGGTGTTCATAGGGACTAAGTGTTTTCGGGTATGAAGGGTTACAGGTCAACCCACCACTAAGTTTAGGGCGAGATGAGAACAGTATATTCGTCGTTTTATGAATGGCATGACATCACCGGTCACCTGGTGTCATCCACAATAAGACTTAGACTTCACTTTACTGATCCCTTTGGGACGACTCCCTCAAGTTTCCAATTTCCAGCAGCTTACAAAACACTTGTATAAAAAGTAGAAGAGGTATAAAAAGATACAATATATGATAAACAATAAACTCTTATATCCAAAGGATATACATATATATATATATATATATATATATATATATATATATATACTGTATATATATATATATATATATATATATATATATATATATATATATATATATATATATAAAACACACAATCTCTCCGCAAGAAGAGTAAAAAGTAGAAAGAAAGGTTAAAAATCGGTTAAAAGAGCGAATAACTGGAGAGGCGGCCGTCTCCCACAGCGCCAGACAATACTCCTCGTTATGATCACATGTTATAACATGTTATAGTGGTTATACTGGTTATATTCCTGTGTTGTTATCCTGATGTTGGTCATCCCTTCCAGAGGTGGACCACTGTGCTGAAGGTCCACACGGCTGCGAACACGAGGCTGTGAACACGGAGATGTCATGCGTGTGTAAATGCAGAGAGGGATTCACACTGCGGCCGGACGGGAAGTCGTGTGAGAGTGAGTCCAAACTTAAGAAGAAATAAAAACCTCAGCAGTTGCGAAGACGTTTTATTTCTTAAGATCCTTCTGTGAACCGGACCCGCCCCCCCCCCCTCCCCCCTCCCCCCCCCCTAACCCTAACCCTACCCCCCCCACCTAACCCCCCCCCCCCCCAGGTGTGGACCTGTGCCAGACTGTGGACCACGGCTGTGAGCACCGCTGTCTCAGTGCGCCGGACGCATACCGCTGCGTCTGCACAGAGGGATTCGTCCTGGAGGAGGATGGGAGGAGCTGCAGAAGTAGATCACCTCCTACCTCACCTCCTACCTCACTTCCTACCTCACCTCCTACTGCCACCTCACCTCCTACTGCTACCTCACCTCCTACCTCACCTCCTACCTCACTTCCTACCTCACCTCCTACTGCTACCTCCTACCTCAGCTCCTACTGCTACCTCCTACCTCACCTCCTACTGCTACCTCACCTCCTACCTCACTTCCTACTGCTACCTCACCTCCTACTGCTACCTCACCTCCTACTGCTACCTCACCTCCTACCTCACCTCCTACTGCTACCTCACCTCCTACCTCACCTCCTACTGCTACCTCACCTCCTACCTCGCTGGTTACTGATTGGATGAAGGCTTTTTCCTTCTTCTTTAAGTGAAGACACTGTCCTGCACTGCCATTGTATCGTCGTCTATTTAGCTCAGTTATTTGTGCAAACATTAAGCGCAATATGACTCTATAAGGAGGTGGGTGGGGCACCGAGTTCATGACCTCAGACACCAAGATAATCCAAGTTATTGCTTTTTAAGTGTCACCATCGTATTCAATATTCACTCAAGTTTTAAAACGTTGTGTGTCCTGTGAAGTGAAGGTTGGCCTCACACACGCCGTGTCTAACGTCTTTAGACTTAGACTAGACTTTATTCAATTCAATTTTATTTATAAAGTGCATTTGTGCATTGAGTCTGCACAAGGCAGACTCAATGTGCTTCACAAGAGGTAACCATAGTTACAGTAAAAACAGTTATATAAAAATCAATTAGGAATCAATTGAAGAGTGCAAGTAGTGCAAGTAAACAATCATATGTATGACATCATCACCACATACACACATACAAACGCATACATGCACACACCCACTCACACAACCACACATAGACACACACACACACACACACACACACACACACACACACAGTTCAACAGAATGCTGTTGAAAAAAGAAAGGTAATATTGATCCCTTTGGGAGGACTCCCTCAAGGAAATTGAATTTCCAGTAGACCAATAGAATAACGGATAAGGATAAAAAAATACAATACAACAGGGGCGAGGCTAGCCCATTTTTAGGGGTGCTGAAGCACCCCTAAAAACAGGCTCAGCACCCCTAAAACTTGGGTAAGAAATGTTATTCTAAAAATTGTGTTTGTCTTTGACAGGGTTAAATAATGTCCAAAACATACTCCGTAGTTTGTGGTTTAAAATGTATAAGGACGAAAATGAAAACATCCCCGCTTAGCAAATGGTATGATCCTCTTCTCACCCCTCCTTCTCCTCTGCACCGCTCCGCAGCCCGACCGTCCAGCGCGACTCACGCAGAGTGAGATCTGTTTAGTTGTAGTGTTGTGAATCAACTCAGTAAGTGCTCCAAAGCTGTCTCACACTTCTTTCCTTTTACCGAGAGTTGTTCCGATTCCGATACCATATCGGTGAGTGCTGGAGGCACCGTTTACCAGTTAGCTCTGTTAGCCCGGTTAGCTCCGTTAGCGCCATTAGCGGCTACAGTCGAACTGGAGTCCATTTATTAAGCAGAAACAGCAGCGCCACAAGTACTGTGTAGTGCGTACGTGTGTCTCTGTTGTTAAAGTTTATCGTTACTTTGAGACTCATTTTAACAATCGGGAGTCATGTCAACATGACGTCACGCGCGTCTTTTCTGGTCCGTCGTCATGGAAACATGAAGCCCTGCCAGTGGTGCGGCGTTTGGACCAGAGTGAAAACAAACGAAACGACACATCACTGTATACCACCAGTATGTGTGAAAACACTCACTGTGGCGTAAATAACTTACGTAATTTGCGTAAGTTACGTTATTTACGTAACTTACGTAAATAACGTAACTTACGCAAATTACGTATTTACACAATTTATGTAATTTACGTAAGTTACGCAATTTACGTAAATTACGTAAATAACTTACGTAATTTGCGTAAGTTACGTAAATTGCGTAACTTACGTAAATAACGTAACTTACGCAAATTACGTAAGTTATTTAACTTACGCAAATTAAGTAAGTTATTTACACAATTTATGTAATTTGCGTAAGTTACGTTATTTACGTAACTTACGCAAATTACGTAAGTTATTTACGTAATTTACGTAAGTTACGTAAATTGCGTAACTTACGTAAATAACGTAACTTACGCAAATTACGTAAATTGTGTAAATAACTTACGTAATTTGCGTAAGTTACGCAATTTACGTAACTTACGCAAATTACGTAAGTTATTTACGTAAATTGCGTAACTTACGTAAATTACGTAAATTGTGTAAATAACTTACGTAATTTGCGTAAGTTACGTTATTTACGTAAATTACATAAATTACGTAACTTACGCAAATTACGTAAGTTATTTACACAATTTATGTAATTTACGTAAATTACATAAATAACGTAATAACGTAAATAACGTTAATAACGTTAACAACGGTAACAACGTTAATAATATCAAAAATCTTTCTCAATCAATACATTCTCATGAAATATAACATGAAGCCCTGCCAGTGGTGCGGCGTTTGGACCAGAGTGAAAACAAACGAAACGACACACATCACTGTATACCACCAGTATGTGTGAAAACACTCACTGTGGCTTTTTAAATTAATTGTTATTTATTCATAGATTTATATCTGTTATTTTTCAGTTGTCTGACTATCAAACCAGACAATAAAATAAAGTTAAATGTTTTTCTTTTGCTGTATTCATTCATGTTTTACAGAGGATTTAACCTGAACCAGGCTTTGCAACAATAATAATCACATCACATTCATGGGGGCATAGTAATACTAACTCCTAGCGTTACTCTGTGTGTGTGTGTGTGTGTGTGTGTGTGAATGATAAAGTTATTTTTCAATGGACATATTTTTTGTTTTTGTGTGAAAAAAGGGTGGGTGGTGGCAGTGGGGCTCTTAGTTAGAGTTAAATATATAAGCACTCAACAGTATAAAAAATAAACTAATATAAGATGTTTCACCCCCCCCCCCCCCCCCCACAGAGCCGGACTGCGGCGCCGGCGCCATGGACCTGGTGTTCGTCATCGACGGCTCCAAGAGCCTGGGCCCGGTGAACTTCGAGCGGGTCAAGCGCTTCGTGGACGCGGTGGTGGACGGCCTGGACGTGTCCGGCGCCGGGACCCACGTGGGGCTGCTGCAGTACTCCACCAAGGTGCGCACCGAGTTCCCGCTGGGCCGCTACAGCAGCGCGCGCGAGGTGAAGGAGGCGGTGTCCCGCGTGCGCTACATGGGGCGCGGCTCCATGACCGGCGCGGCGCTGCGCCACATGTTCCTGTCCAGCTTCACCGCCAAGGAGGGCGCGCGGCCGGGCGTCCCGCGCGCCACCGTCGTGCTCACGGACGGCAGGTCGCAGGACGACGTGGCGGAGTGGGCCGACAAGGCCAAGAGCGCAGGTACGCCGCGCGCCGCCCGCCGCGCGCCGCTCTGTTCGGGACAGGGGTTTACAAGCTGGGCGCCGCGAGCCATCAGCGGCTCACAGCAGGGGACCGAGTGGATTGTGGGATATTTTTATATATATATATAGGCTATTGTGTGTGTTTTCTTTGATCGTTAGTATGATTTATCGGGTCATTATTCAACAGTTTTTACACTTTTAACAGCTCCAAATCAGTGCGCCGAATCCAACATTCAAATACAAAGCGTCAAATACAATTTACAATCATCCACCAGATGTTTCCATGACAACGCAAAAACAACACGCTCAACGCGCCGCTGAAGAAATATTTTGATTTCAGCTGATTAGGATTGAAAAAAACATAAAAACCAACAATGTTGTAGATAAAAATAACTACGATATAATCATGGTTGGTATCTGTGGTATGCGGTTTATTCCCCGTTATGGTTAGTGGTTTATTCCCTGTTATGGTTAGTGGTTTTTTCCCTGTTATGGTTAGTGGTTTATTCCCTGTTATGGTTAGTGGTTTATTCCCCGTTATGGTTAGTGGTTTATTCCCTGTTATGGTTAGTGGTTTATTCCCCGTTATGGTTAGTGGTTTATTCCCCGTTATGGTTAGTGGTTTATTCCCTGTTATGGTTAGTGGTTTATTCCCCGTTATGGTTAGTGGTTTATTCCCCGTTATGGTTTGTGGTTTATTCCCTGTTATGGTTAGTGGTTTATTCCCCGTTATGGTTAGTGGTTTATTCCCTGTTATGGTTAGTGGTTTATTCCCCGTTATGGTTAGTGGTTTATTCCCCGTTATGGTTAGTGGTTTATTCCCTGTTATGGTTAGTGGTTTATTCCCTGTTATGGTTTGTGGTTTATTCCCCGTTATGGTTAGTGGTTTATTCCCCGTTATGGTTAGTGGTTTATTCCCTGTTATGGTTAGTGGTTTATTCCCTGTTATGGTTAGTGGTTTATTCCCTGTTATGGTTAGTGGTTTATTCCCCGTTATGGTTAGTGGTTTATTCCCTGTTATGGTTAGTGGTTTATTCCCTGTTATGGTTAGTGGTTTATTCCCTGTTATGGTTAGTGGTTTATTCCCTGTTATGGTTAGTGGTTTATTCCCTGTTATGGTTAGTGGTTTTATTCCCTGTTATGGTTAGTGGTTTATTCCCCGTTATGGTTAGTGGTTTATTCCCCGTTATGGTTAGTGGTTTATTCCCCGTTATGGTTAGTGGTTTATTCCCCGTTATGGTTAGTGGTTTATTCCTTACTATGTCTGAAGCCTGAAAAGGAGAATAGTGTATTAATAAACAACATGAATAAGATACATGAAATGTTTGATTATCTCCTGTTTCTGACTGGTAATGAGACTTTATTCCTTTAGTCTTGTGCTAAACGCTCCTCTGATCTAGACTATTTTGAGCTGTGCATTTGTATTTATTTGTATTTCAATACAACTGTAAAAGGCCTTCCATAGTTTCCTAGTAGATATTTTAACATGATGTCGCTGTTTTCCTCCATGTCTCCATCAGGAGTCACCATGTTTGTCCTGGGAGTGGGCAAGGCCATCGAAGAGGAGCTGAAGCAGATCGCCTCCGAGCCGGCCGAGGAGCACGTGTTTTACGCGGAGAACTTCGACCAGATGGGAGGAATCACAAACCGCTTGAAGTCTGGGATATGTAGAGGTATCTAATCTCAAATCAATGATCCTATTAGTTATGAAATGTTTAGTTGTTTAAGTGATTAATGCAAATTCCCCAATTTCCAAAGAAATTTTGATGGTGAAAAGTTTATGATGTATGTCTGCCCCCTAGTGGTAGGACTACATAATGACGTAGTGACACTGACATCTAATCTGATAATTAGCCAGTAATCTCATCATTAGTACATGTTTACACTAGCTGTAGCGTAGCGTAGCGTAGCCTAGCCTATCATTACCCTTCAATTATAGGAAACTCTAACCTGTACTCTTCGCTCTCCATGGGGGGGTGAATGTCCGCCCTATAGAGCGGATATTTAAAGAGGTTTTTTTCCCCTGAATGGACATTTAGTGTTCCTCTCTCCATAGACAAGTCATCTGATGCAGACCTGTGCCAGTGTGAGAACCTGGTCCTCTTCCAGAAGCAGACCACAGAGAAGATGACAACGCTGACGCGGGACAATATCCTTCTCCCAACAAACCCAAAGGCCAAGCGGCCAAACAAACCCCTAAAAAATAAACAACCCAACAACAAACCTTATATCAGAGAAACATAACTCCATGTGTGGGAAATTAAATGTGGATAAATGTGCTGGTTTGCTTGAGGGCAGAGACTCATAGTGTGTTCTCCTGTTGTGCTGAACCCTGAGGATGAGGACCTGGTCTGCTGATGGGGACCTCCTTCTGGGTCAACCCTGACCTCATCTCATTATATGGCAGTTTGTGCAGGAGATCAACTGAAGACCTGACGTTGTGGGGTCATGGAGACTAGATGTTGGGGTCATGGAGACTAGATGTTGGGGTCACGGAGACTAGATGTTGTGGGGTCATGGAGACTAGATGTTGGGGTCATGGAGACTAGATGTTGGGGTCACGGAGACTAGATGTTGTGGGGTCATGGAGACTAGATGTTGTGGGGTCATGGAGACTAGATGTTGGGGTCATGGAGACTAGATGTTGGGGTCATGGAGACTAGATGTTGGGGTCATGGAGACTAGATGTTAGGGTCATGGAGACTAGATGTTAGGGTCATGGAGACTAGATGTTGGGGTCATGGAGACTAGATGTTAGGGTCATGGAGACTAGATGTTGGGGTCATGGAGACTAGATGTTGGGGTCATGGAGACTAGATGTTGGGGTCATGGAGACTAGATGTTGGGGTCACGGAGACTAGATGTTGTGGGGTCATGGAGACTAGATGTTGGGGTCATGGAGACTAGATGTTGGGGTCACGGAGACTAGATGTTGGCGTCACGGAGACTAGATGTTGGGGTCACGGAGACTAGATGTTGGGGTCACGGAGACTAGATGTTGTGGTCATGGAGACTAGATGTCGGGGTCATGGAGACTAGATGTCGGGGTCATGGAGACTAGATGTTGGGGTCATGGAGACTAGATGTTGGGGTCATGGAGACTAGATGTTGGGGTCATGGAGACTAGATGTTGTGGTCATGGAGACTAGATGTTGTGGTCATGGAGACTAGATGTTGGGGTCATGGAGACTAGATGTTGTGGTCATGGAGACTAGATGTTGTGGTCATGGAGACTAGATGTTGGGGTCATGGAGACTAGATGTTAGGGTCATGGAGACTAGATGTTGGGGTCATGGAGACTAGATGTTGTAGGGTCATGGAGACTAGATGTTGGGGTCATGGAGACTAGATGTTAGGGTCATGGAGACTAGATGTTGGGGTCATGGAGACTAGATGTTGGGGTCATGGAGACTAGATGTTGGGGTCATGGAGACTAGATGTTGGGGTCATGGAGACTAGATGTTGTGGGGTCATGGAGACTAGATGTTGGGGTCATGGAGACTAGATGTTGTGGGGTCATGGAGACTAGACATTGTGGGGTCATGGAGACTAGATGTTGGGGTCATGGAGACTAGATGTTGTGGGGTCATGGAGACTAGATGTTGGGGTCATGGAGACTAGATGTTGTGGGGTCATGGAGACTAGATGTTGGGGTCATGGAGACTAGATGGTGGGGTCATGGAGACTAGATGGTGGGGTCATGGAGACTAGATGTTGGGGTCATGGAGACTAGATGTTGTGGGGTCATGGAGACTAGATGTTGGGGTCATGGAGACTAGATGGTGGGGTCATGGAGACTAGATGTTGGGGTCATGGAGACTAGATGTTGGGGTCATGGAGACTAGATGTTGGGGTCATGGAGACTAGATGTAGGGGTCATGGAGACTAGATGTTGGGGTCAAGGAGACTAGATGTTGTGGGGTCATGGAGACTAGATGTTGGGGTCATGGAGACTAGATGTTGGGGTCATGGAGACTAGATGTTGGGGTCATGGAGACTAGATGTTGGGGTCATGGAGACTAGATGTTGGGGTCATGGAGACTAGATGTTGTGGGGTCATGGAGACTAGATGTCGGGGTCATGGAGACTAGATGTTGGGGTCATGGAGACTAGATGTTGGGGTCATGGAGACTAGATGTTGGGGTCATGGAGACTAGATGTTGTGGGGTCATGGAGACTAGATGTCGGGGTCATGGAGACTAGATGTTGGGGTCATGGAGACTAGATGTTGGGGTCATGGAGACTAGATGTTAGGGTCATGGAGACTAGATGTTGGGGTCATGGAGACTAGATGTCGGGGTCATGGAGACTAGATGTTGGGGTCATGGAGACTAGATGTTGGGGTCATGGAGACTAGATGTTGGGGTCATGGAGACTAGATGTTGGGGTCATGGAGACTAGATGGTGGGGTCATGGAGACTACATGTTGGGGTCATGGAGACTAGATGTTGGGGTCATGGAGACTAGATGTTGGGGTCATGGTGACTAGATGTTGGGGTCATGGAGACTAGATGTTAGGGTCATGGAGACTAGATGTTGGGGTCATGGAGACTAGATGTTGGGGTCATGGAGACTAGATGTTGGGGTCATGGAGACTAGATGTTGGGGTCATGGAGACTAGATGTTGGGGTCATGGAGACTAGATGTTGGGGTCATGGAGACTAGATGTTGGGGTCATGGAGACTAGATGTTGGGGTCATGGAGACTAGATGTTGGGGTCATGGAGACTAGATGTCGGGGTCATGGAGACTAGATGTTGGGGTCATGGAGACTAGATGTTGGGGTCATGGAGACTAGATGTTGGGGTCATGGAGACTAGATGTTGTGGGGTCATGGAGACTAGATGTTGGGGTCATGGAGACTAGATGTTGGGGTCATGGAGACTAGATGTTGGGGTCATGGAGACTAGATGTTGGAGTCATGGAGACTAGATGTTGGGGTCATGGAGACTAGATGTCGGGGTCATGGAGACTAGATGTTGGGGTCATGGAGACTAGATGTTGGGGTCATGGAGACTAGATGTTGGGGTCATGGAGACTAGATGTTGTGGGGTCATGGAGACTAGATGTTGGGGTCATGGAGACTAGATGTTGGGGTCATGGAGACTAGATGTTGGGGTCATGGAGACTAGATGTTGGAGTCATGGAGACTAGATGTTGGGGTCATGGAGACTAGATGTTGTGGGGTCATGGAGACTAGATGTTGGGGTCATGGAGACTAGATGTTGGGGTCATGGAGACTAGATGTTGGGGTCATGGAGACTAGATGTTGGAGTCATGGAGACTAGATGTTGTGGGGTCATGGAGACTAGATGTTGGGGTCTTGGAGACTAGATGTTGACCCAGGGGCCGCTACACAGCAGGGGCCTCCAGGCCAGGTAGCAGGACCCTCTGAAAGCCGTTATCTCACTTTATATCACCATTTAAAAGTAATAAAAAAAACATATATATATATATATATATATAAATAAATCAGCATAACGAATGAACTATTACTATAAATTAACATACAACCAAACGGTTGGGGCCAATTTTATTTATCCTTTATTTAAACAGGCGGTCTCGTTGAGATCGAGGTTGTATACAAATAAACATTTATACAGAAAGCACCAACAGTCAATACATAGACTATAATATACAAAGTCACACACACACACACACACACACACACACACACACACACACACACACACACACACACACACACACACACACACACACACACACACACACACACACACAAAGGGACAGATCAACACAAACAGCAGCCTGAAGTCTGAAGTAGGAGACTCACATTCCTCAGGATAACAAAGTTGCTGATTCACTTCCATGTGTGCTTGTGTGTGTGTGTGTGTGTGTGTGTGTGTGTGTGCGTGTGTGCGTGTGTGTGTGTGCGTGTGTGTGTGTGTGTTTGTGTGTGTGTGTGTGTGTGTTTGTATGTGTGCGTGTGTGTGCGCGTGTGTGTGTGCGCGTGCATATGTGTGTGCGTGTGTGTATGCGTGTGTGTGTGTGTGTGTTTGTATGTGTGCGTGTGTGTGTTTGTGTGTCTGTGCGCGTGCATATGTGTGTGCGTGTGTTTGTGCGTGTGTGTGTTTGTGTGCGCGTGTGTGTGTGTGTGTGCGTGTGTGTGTATGTGCTCAGAGCTTTCTTTAACATGTCTACTTGAAGCCATGACTCTCAGGCTGGAGGCGCTGGAGCGCCAACTTCAGCACAAGTGAAGAAATGCTCCTCGTTGTTCTCCGGCACAATGGACGCCCCCCCCCCCCCCCCCCCCCCACCACCACTGGACCAATCAGGAGCCAGGACTGTCTCTCCTAGTTACACTGTATGTCTTCTTTTGGTTTCTTATCAACCCCAGAAAATTGTTTTAATTCATACATTTTGCAAACTACCGTTATTAAAGTAAAGTGGTACATCTTTCACATTTAAAGTATTTTTTTGTTGTTGTATAATGAGAATAAAAAGTAATAATAATACATATTGTATGCACTTTGTATATAGAAAATAAATACATTTTTATCGCCGTCTGGGTTATATTTATTTTAATTCAGCCTCCAGCCTCCGACTCTGTGTGCAGTAAAACCAGTTAGGAGTAGAAACAAACAGGTTGGGACGAATCCAAGGAGAAACCTGAAGAGAAGAATGCAGACCAGACCCAGATCCCAATCTAGGACCTGGTTTAAACTAGTCTTTCATTTTACACCATTTAACCATTTAACCATTTAACTCGAAATCCTCAATAAGTATAAATGAGGTCTGGACTAGTTTGCACATTTCCACCATAAGCACCAGTCTACAAATGTAATGTATTTAGAAAGACCAGATGACGTGTCAGCCCTACCACACCAAGTGTGGCCTGCAGGTGGAGAATCCTCTTCATGTGGTGAACTAAGGGGGAGGAGATCCCAGCCGCCGCCTCCTCCGCCTCCTCCTCCCCCTCCTCCTCCTCCTCCTCCTCCAGTCTAGTGTGGGACCTCGTCCGCCGGGTCCGCTCCTCAGTCGGCCAGCGTTGCTCTGCGAGGAGGACTGAGAGTCAGGGGGGGGCTGAGAGAGGGCAGCAGGCCATGCGTGAGACCAGACCAGGAGGAGGAGACCAGCCACAGCTTCTCCAGTGAGGAACCTGAAGAGCCGCCGCATGCGCTCTCTCCCCTGACCTCCTCCTCTCTCTCTGTGCCGCCGAAGGGGAAGCAGCTGGGCCGGTGTGTGTGTGTGTGTGTGTGTGCGTGTGTGTGTGTGTGTGTGTGTGTGTGGGGGTGGGGGTGTTCGACGACCGCACAGATTTATTTGTTTTCAACCGCAGGCTTCAACTGTTGAAGCGCGCTCTGCTCCAGCATGGGCTGCTCGTCGTCCAGCAAGCAGGTCGTGGACGAGGAGAAGAGACCGACCACCAAGTCTGTGGAGAGCAACGGGAACGCCGTGGGTAAGCATGAGCGTGTGTGTGTGTGTGTGTGTGTGTGTGTGTGTGTGTAGGGATCATGTTACCCTCCCTATATGTATTTTTAGATCATTGTTCATTTGCCATCTGGTTTTATGTTCTTCTTGTCTGAAGGTACAGTATGTCTTGGTAAATACACAGACAGTGTCCTGGCTGTTTAAACAGAGGGTTAGCGCTCTGCCTGGTCCTACAGCCTGGCTTTACGAGGGGGGGGGGGGGGGGGGGGGGGTGGAGGGAGGGGGGGGGGGGGTGTGTCTATGCTGAGAGTACACTGTGTGCTTTCTAACCAGCAGCTCATGTGCATCCCCACCTCTCTGAGCCTCCTTAAAGGATTTTAAATCCTGCTTGTGTGTGTGTGCGTCAGTAAAAGAAAGCGTAGCATCTCTTTATTTATTTATTTAATTCTCAGCATTAATTGCACACACACACACACACACACACACACAGTCACCTGAATCTCAGCATTACTGCACAGTTCAATGTTACCCAACTCCCCCCCCCGAACACATTCCCCTCTCTCTCTCTCGCTGTGTGAAAGTGTTCACCTGAGGCCCGGAGGCAGACAGTCTGACCCAACCTGTTTCTAACGTTACAAAGCGCCCCGCGTCTGACCATTGTATCGCCAAACATAGGAATGCAATCCAATCGCTGCATAACTAGGTCTGCGTTCGGTCTAGATTACTCTCAGCCGCACTTCAGTTTCGCTTGTCTGTGTGTAATGACCGGGGGGGGAGGGGGGGGTGAGGAGGGGGGGGAGGAGGGGGAGGAGGGGGGGGGGGGGGTTTGCTGACTTGCCATGTTGAAGCCCATGTTTTAATGTTACGTAACCCGCCCACTGGCATGTGTGACACAGGACATGATTGTCCATTCATGGGTCAGTCCGTCTGGTGCAGAGCTTGGCGGTGGTGTGTGTCGGTACCACAGTGTCTTTATGGACATTATGTCCTCTCTGTGAACACACACACACACACACACACCCAGCATGCAACACAGGAGACACGCAGCCCAGCATGCAACACAGGAGACACGCAGCCCAGCATGCAACACAGGAGACACGCAGCCCAGCATGCAACACAGGAGACACGCATCCCAGCATGCAACACAGGAGACACGCAGCCCAGCATGCAACACAGGAGACACGCAGCCCAGCATGCAACACAGGAGACACGCAGCCCAGCATGCAACACAGGAGACACGCATCCCAGCATGCAACACAGGAGACACGCAGCCCAGCATGCAACACAGGAGACACGCAGCCCAGCATGCAACACAGGAGACACGCAGCCCAGCATGCAACACAGGAGACACGCAGCCCAGCATGCAACACAGGAGACACGCAGCCCAGCATGCAACACAGGAGACACGCAGCCCAGCATGCAACACAGGAGACACGCAGCCCAGCATGCAACACAGGAGACACGCAGCCCAGCATGCAACACAGGAGACGCGCAGCCCAGCATGCAACACCCTCACATGGGCCACTCCAAGCGGAGGAGTCCACATTGTGTTCGGAGAAATAGGCCATTAAATAAATACTAAATGGATTTGGGGGGCGGCGGTTGGCTCAGGAGGTAAAAAGCGGGTCGCCTGGTCAACCAGAAGGTCGCCGGTTCGATTCCCGGCCCCTGAGCAAGACACCTCACCCCTTACTCTGCATGGTTGACACCGCCGTCAATGTATGAACGTTTGCAAAAATGGGTGAATCATTGTAAAGAGCGGCCACAGGTCGTCCAAAGCGCGATATACAGTAAATGCAGTCCAATTTACCATTTATTTACCATTTTCCCGAGTCAGGGACGGACAAGAGGCGCGCTGCTGTGATGTCATCACAACACAACAGCCAGGTTGCCCATAGCAACGCCGCGACCACAGCGAGCCCGGCTGTCCAACATGGGCCTCGGTCTGTCAGGATCGGTGTGCGTTCATCGGCAGACCATCGGCGCTTTGTGTCTCTCCTCCTCCTCGCTCGGCGGCCGGCTAAGCGGCGTGCCAACCCGACAAAAACGCCGCGTCTCACCCTCGCGTCTCACCCTCACGTCTCACCCTCACGTCTCACCCTCAGGTCCCAGGGCGTTACATCACCATGACCACAAGACTGCACTTATTGTGTTTTCTGCCCTGGCAGGCTTCTCTCATGATGGCCAATGGATGGACGGCTGTATGTTATACAGTGTGGAGGACTGTCTCTCTCTCGACCACAACAAGCCGACCCCCAGCTAGTCCTCTCCCCCCACCCTCCCCCTCGCCCTCCCCCTCCTCCCCCCGTTGCCCTGGCACCCACGCATCCTCTGGCCGCTCGCCGGGCCGCTGTTTTCACTGCGCTCTCCGTCATCTTTGGCCGCTGAATCGTGTTGACACACAGGAGGTCATCCATGCCTGCGAGGAGAGAGAGAGGGCCGCCTCTGTCTTCCTCGCCAGACAACGGCGTTCGAACCGCAGCGTACGTGTGACAGAGACGGGGGGGGGGGGGGGGGGGGGGGGGGGGGGTAAGGAAGGAGGCGTGCCGGCGAGCGCCGTAGCAGAGAAGACGATGATAGACGATGCTAATTAGGCGCTAACGGGTTTATAGTGTTAATATTGCAGCGAAGACGATTTGCAGAGGGACATTTCTGCAATTCCTAAACTCTTTTTGTTCTTCAGGGTCGAATGCGTTCAGTCCTCTCAGACCTTTTCCAGATGTTGCTTGTTGACTTTGACCCGCTACTCCCCCCTTTCCCTCGTCCACCCCTGTAAACCAATAACCGCTGTGCTACCAGCGTGTGTGCGCTTGTCGTCTCTCATATCCACAACAATCAGACTCACAAACAGACGTTTCATTTTTGATCCGACTCACTGGGGCCGTTCCGCAACGTCCGCTCGGCCCGATTCAGTTTTTGTTTTTCAGGTTCGCTTGTTTGGCTCGTTTTCCTGCAGCGTGAGAGCGCCGCTCGCATTCCCTTCCACCTGTCGCACCCCCGCTCTGTTCATCCCGTCTGACACGCCAAAGGGAATCAGGAAGCCGGGGCACCAGAACCGGCCCGAACCATCCAGGCGTTCACCAAACTGAAACAATCGCACGCCGACCGACCCCGACCCCACCCCCCCCCCCCCCCCCCCCCCCCCCCCCCCCCCCCCAGCCCCGCTCGCAGGCCGCTGCGGCGTTTCATTACAGAAAGGGGATAATGTGATATAAGTGAAACCAGTTTTAACTGTTTCTATGTGACATGTTGTTCCCAGAGCCGCTGGCCCGCCGGGCCGGGAGGAGGTCTTGCGGTTGGACCAATGGCCGCATTGTGTGCCGTTAAAATTGAGCGTAGGCATCGTTTAATTTGAAGACATGTCAGTAAATGAGGAGCAGTGGGAGACTAGCGTTTAATTTCCTCCCTCAGCGGCGTTCGCGCCTCGGGCCGCGAGACGGAGGCAGGCTGCAATAAATAATATTTTCAGGGGCGGAAATGAAAGGTTATCTGCAGCGCGGTTCTCTCCAGCTTATTATTAATGTTTTCTTTTTCTTGATCTCTTCTTAATCTTTTCCTGTAACGGCTCATGGTGCCCATACTGTTAGATCTGCACACATCATAATTGCATTTCTGTATAAAAGCAAATAAACTAAATAGATAAAATGGATAATATACTGTATATATATATATATATATATATATATATATATATATATATATACAGTGAACCAAAATCGTAAGTAAAAAGTACATAAATAGTAAATAATAATATTTACAGCATATTGTGTGAACCTTCCTTTATTTTTGCTTACTGGTCATTGGTAAGCCCACTACTACTGCACTATACAACAGATATGAAACATTATAATAATAATTATTATTATGTATTAATTATGTATAATTAATTATGTATAATGTTGTATTCTGTCTCTCCCAATTCAATTATAGCGAATGGCTCCATTGCTGAAGACCACGCGCAGACGGTTGAGAACCAGGTGCTGCTGCCGGCGCAGACCGCCATACCGGACGACGGGGGGACCAGCACCGAGGATGTCCTCCTGGGCCTGGAGGCCCAGGAGGACCTGGGCTCTGGGGAGGACCTCCTCACTGCTCTTGTGCCAGAACAAGCACACGCAGAACCACAACCAGAACCAGAACCATCTGAAGAGCCTGCTCCCTCTGAGGAAGAGGCAGCAGCCCCAGCCGCTGTAACGCCAGTGGAAGCAGCGTTGCCTGTGGAGGAAGCCGGCGCTGGTGAAGCTGTGGCTGCTGATGCACCTTCTGAGGTTGAAGCCGTTGTTGTGACCGCAGAGGAGGTCCTGGCTGATGTACCCGTTGTCCAAGATGTATCTCCTGAGCCCGTTGAGGCTGCGGCCGAAGTGGTTGCAAGTGTGGAGGAGCAAATTCCAGAACCTACAGAAACCCCTCTGCCAGCTCCAAGTGAAGTTTCAGCACCAGCTGAAATCACTTCACCAGCAGAAGTTGAAACATCTACTGGTGATGTTTCTGCACCAGTTGAGGTTCAAGCACCAGTAGAAGCACCTCTACCAGCAGATGTTTCTGCACCATTAGACGTTTCGGCACCAGTAGAAGTTTCTGCACCAGTTGAGGTTCCAGTACAAGTAGAGGCCTCTCTTCCAGCTGAAGTTTCGGCACCAGTTGACGTTTCTGCACCGGTTGAGGTTCAAGCACCAGTTGAAGCCTCTCTACCAGCTGAAGTTTCTGCACCAGTAGAAGTTTCTGCACCAGTAGAAGTTTCTGCACAAGTTGACGTTCCAGCACCAGTAGAAGTTTCTGCACAAGTTGAGACCGCTGCTCCAGTTGAAGTTCCAGCACCAGTCTCTCCACCAATCGAAACCCCTCCACAAGTTCCAGCAGCAGTTGAAACCACTGCTCTAGTTGAAGATTCGGCACCAGTTGAGGTTGCAGCACCAGGAGAAGATTCAGCGCCAGGAGAACCGTCAGCACCGGCTGAGGTTGCAGTACCGGCTGAGGTTGCAGCACCAGGAGAAGATTCAGCACCAGGAGAAGCGTCAGCACCAGCTGAGGCTGCAGTACCGGCTGAGGTTGCAGCACCAGGAGAAGTTGCAGCACCAGCTGAGGTTGCAGCACCAGGAGAAGTTGCAGCACCAGCTGAGGTTGCAGCACCAGCTGAGGTTGCAGCACCAGGAGAAGTGTCAGCACTAGCTGAGGTTGCAGCACCAGGAGAAGTGTCAGCACCAGCTGAGGTTGCAGCACCGGCTGAGGTTGCAGCACCAGAAGAAGTTGCAGCACCAGTGTCAGCACCAGGAGAAGTTGCAGCACCAGCTGAGGTTGCAGCACCAGGAGAAGTTGCAGCACCAGCTGAGGTTGCAGCACCAGCTGAGGTTGCAGCACCAGGAGAAGTTGCAGCACCAGCTGAAGTTGCAGCACC
>JAOPHQ010006338.1:0-67500 GCA_030340625.1 Merluccius polli
TTATAAGTGGGTCAGGGGATGGCCACCACACACTTTTTGATTTTATTTTTTATTGTATAGGCCTATGCATGTCTACATTTGATCAATGGCGTGTTTAAAGACACTGACACAGATAAGGGGAATACTGTATTATTGTGAGGCAGCATGGGAAAAGTTTGAACTCTTAATGTGTACAGCAACAGATACAAGTATGTTGTGCCTTTTTTTCCTGCGTATCTTATACATAGCAAACGTTTTTTAAATGAGGGCGTGAATCACCGGGGAATTATGCCGTTCATGTGGACCCAAACGCATGCAAGGGCTTGTTCAGCGTGTTGAACGTACTCGTAAAATCAACTGTAAAATGTACTCTGCTAAATTGTGAACGAAAGGGCTAATAGTGCAGCGGGTCGGGATAACTTTCTTGTTCAGAATCCTATCATACATATATATATATATATATAACATATATCGCCCTGCTCTGCTTTGGTCTGCCAGATGTCTGACCGAGGAGGAGGCGTTCCCCTGAGGAAGATCGAGCGTCTGTTCAGCTACATGTACTCCACCGCCCCCAGTCCCGTCCACAGCGACAACTCCCGCAACGCCCCGCTGGTGAGCGGCCCTCCCTCTCATCTCGTCTCACCTCTAAAAACATCCCACGATGCTTTGTGGGACGCTTCATAGAGGCACACCTTTTTTTATACCAACTCTAAATAAGGACAGAACAGAACAGACGGGCCAAAATGGAGACAAGCTTGTTTTTGTGTGTGTAAAAGAGTCACAGAGTGAACAGATATGCTTCATTGAAGTACTGGTATGTTTCAACATAGACCTTATACAGGTACCTTTACCTTTTGTTTTCTTTCAGAAGGTGTCGTTCACGTCTTGTTTAACAGGGCTGCACACCGGTGAACATAGTTGTAAATTAGAGGAATTACAAACGTTCACAACGTCAAACTTTAACTTTAGGGTTGCAAAGCAAACACATGTTAATGTGTCTCAATCAAAGTGGTGTGAAACTGCATCCCGCCTGTTTCTCTGCGCTAATGTTTAAACAAGTCGACCGGGGCAGTCTGAGCTATAATGTTTAAAGTGTCAGTGAACCCAAAATCTTTTTTTGTTGTTGTTTTAAACGTGGTCATATGACTTACTGTATGCGATCTTCGACATTAGCCATTTTGTCACTGTTTGATCACAGCGGTCGATGTTGATGTCCGCATCCGAGAGAGGGTTAAGCCGCTCGTACACTTATAGTGTAACGTCATGGTGTGTGGTGCATTTCATATACAACATCGGTCATTCTCGCTACACAACGACGGTACTAAAGTAAAAAAAAAAGTTTAAACACTTTAAACTAACCTAAACTTTCCTCTGTCTCCTGCTCCAGGCTGGTTTTGGCTACGGCCTGCCCATCTCACGTCTGTACGCCAAGTACTTCCAAGGAGACCTGCAGCTGTACTCTATGGAGGGCCACGGCACTTCAGCTGTCATCTACCTAAAGGTGAGGGTATCAAGCACACACACAGGCACACACATGCATACACATCACACGCACACGCACACGCACACGCACGCACGCACACACACACATAAATACACACACACACATCACTGACCCCAAGCTGTCCTCTGTTGCTCCTCCTCCTGTCTCCAGGCGCTGTCCTCAGAGTCGGTGGAGAGACTTCCTGTTTTCAACAAGTCCGCCTTGAGACACTACCAGACGACCACCGAGGCGGATGACTGGTGCATGCCCAGCAAGGAGCCCAAGAAGATGGGCAAGTAATAGGGATATATAAGACTGAGCTGAGTAAGTGTGGGACGAACCATAGGAACCGCCACGATTCCACGCTAGTATGACTCGTGTTCCCCAGCCAACGGTCCACTTAAGTACGGAGGTGCAAATGTATTCAAGGTTGCGTTGACCATTGACCCCGGAGGATCTAGGACAGCCAATAGGAGCACCTCCTTCTCCTCTCACTTGAAACACAACCAGCAGAAAGTATTTATTTTAGGATTTTATTAACATTTGTTTGTATGTTTTGATTGTTTTTGGATGTGCCCTCCCTGTACTCAATTATTGTACATTTAAAAAGAGATGATTTTAAACCGTCTGTATTGGTTACCCTGCTAATAGTGGCACAACAGGTTTTATAAACTTTTAAAATGAATACATTCGTATATTAATCCAGTTTAAAAAAAAAAGAAAAACAGCCCAGTTACAGGGTTAGCATGTCCTCTAGTTCACTTTATAACTTTATCATTATTTTAATTAATTGTGGGAGATCATAACCCTCACAGTGTTGCATTGAGGCTCATAAAAAGATATCTTTAAATGTGACATAGTTGCTTATAACGGTTAAAAGTTACCCTATGCTGAACTCAAGCAGACTGAGCCCCAGACTGATGAATGTCAACATTGTGTGAGAGCAAACGTAAATGATTTTAGGTGTTTTCATTTTTCATTATTGGTCAAAATAATTTGCTCTCGGATAGTTGGCCCTGTGCAGAATTTCGGTGCCATAGCTTCCCTAAGCGCCCCCTGCATTGAACAAGTATCGCGCGCGCGTGTGTGCGTGTGTGTGTTGTGTGTGCATGTGTGTATAAAATATAAGGGCTGGCCCTGACTATTCAGAAATGCCTTCAGCTGGTTGGTATTTGGTCAGTATTAAGATAATTCCCGTTTTTTTTAGCGGTCACATGCAAGAACAAGAACGGCTTCTCTAATTGAAGTTTCATCGTACTAAAATGTCATCTTACCTATTTTTATACAATATATATTTTGGGAGCTAAAACAAACTAATAATGTCTCATATTATTATATTTCCAAGCATGTGTATTCTGACCCTGATGGATCAGAATGTGCTAAATATTATCGTTCCCCAGGAAGATTGAACCCTCGTCTATGTGTGTTTAAGTGTATAATGTCTTGATGTTCATAATAATAATAATAATAATATTGTAATAATTAAGATACTTATTCTGTAGACTTTATTGAAGTAGTGAATGTCAAACCTGCTCATTGTACCAGATCACAGTGTACTAGGGAACAGTATATTTTACCATTACCGTACCTCCTAAATAATGCCAGTAGTATATAAGCCAGGACTAATTGAAACTAATTAATAATCATGTTTTTTCATTGAAATAGGACACAGGGGTCATCGATAGTAGTCTGCGAAGCCGCTGTAAATATTATGGACGGCTGTAGGAAAACTGTACATTCTCCATGCTAATGTTAGCACCTGATTGAATGAAAGGCTGCTTGTGTTGTCCACTAATATCTGTTTTAAAGCGCAGCACACGGTACATTAAGCGCATTTCATCCACGCCATTGGTCAACATGTCCACCGCGGTTCCCTGTTCCCGTAGGCCTTTGGAAGCCACCGTTGAAGTACAACTGTAGAATAAAAGATTACACGACTGAAATACTTCTCTTTTGTGTACGTGTGTTGTAAGACGTGGAGAAAATCAGAACGATTGAGTGTCTGTATTGTATACGTGTTACATTGTGGGGGGTTTTCTATTCTCAAGTGATTGCTTATCTTGGTCTATTCCTAGACAGTGGAAGGTATACGCTCTCAACCGGTACATGGTGGACATGTTTGTACACTGTTGTCTTTTCTAAAAATAGAAAAGAGGGACAGAGTACATGTGGACACACCCAGGACATGGCTGCAAAACGCTATGCACAGCTGTACCCTGAAGAATACTTGTACATATTCATAAACAGTTGCACAACAAATGCACAACTCATCTCTTGGCAGTTGCTATGGTAGCAATCAAACACAATCAAATACACTTTTACCTAAAGAAACAACACATTAAAATGGAATGTGGTTGGGTTACATGCATCAAAAGCATTTAGCTATAATAAAAGTGTCATTGTGGTTGGAAACTGGAAGACAGGCTGTCACAAGCAAATCCTCAATGTAGGCCACTAGAAGTCTGGTTTGTTTGAACTTACAGCACAAGGTAAAAGAAACGGTCCAGTCTTAGCCCTACAAGCCCACGTGACTTTAACACAGTGGTTCCCAACCTTGCGGTCTCCTGATATGCATATGGGGTCGCAGGAGATTGCTGACGTAAGCCAAAGATATTCGATGAACCCTTTTAGCAAACCTTGTATTTATTTTTTTGAAAGGTCTACGAACTGACTGTCTAATGATTCATATTAGCCACGAGCGAACGACTACCAGCGTGCAGTAGAGCAATGCGATTACGTTCACCGGGACATTGATATTACCGGCAGATGTTGATTGGGCGAAAACAATTTTGTGTGGGAGCAGCAGATGTACAAAAGTTAAAGTTGGGGTCGCAAACATTTTCAGAGTTCAAATTTGGGGTCGCAGGCCAAAAAAGGTTGGCAACCACTTCAATACCCGTGTGCACATGACTGCTGCGTGAGCACACAGCTCAATGAGGACATTGAAAGCCCGGATGAAAACTTTCCAAGCCAATGAAATTTCCAAGCCGTAGTTTATCCCTTGATGTTACTTTAGGCCACAGTAGATTGCATATATGACAGAAGATGTTATGTTTGTTTACTGATCTCAATTCAGGTAGCATTCGACGTTACAGCTACAGCAGGGAGGAAGACCAATGATCTTCCTCTTATAGCTCTTTGGTAAAGCGATAAAACATTTCTTTATCGCTTTTCCGGTCCGCCAAAGCACAATTTCCGTTGTCCTACTTCCTATGTGCTGTGTCAGTTAACAGTCCCAGGAGCGAGAAGAATGAGGACATGATGAGAAGAACAACAACAAAGACAAGGAGAATAAAGAGGAGTTTTTGACTGAGAATTTGACAAAACACGTGGATACCAATAGAAACGGATACTGATGTGTCAGAAGTCCCGCCCCTCTCGCTCGCCAAATATACGCACGTTTGAATAAACCCGTTCCACTTCCAGTTGTGGGATGAGACCACCTGGAAACAAGGTGAGGTGACACCAAGGACCTAGACCTTATATAATACTACATGAACAAGCACATGGTGAAGATGGTATATACATTTATTTTGTTATAGAGGCTTGGATATATGATGAGCAATTTTATTTGTTTTTACTGATTTTATTCAAAGAAATGTTTTCGGTATCCAAAATGTTGATTTGTTTTTATTGAATACAACACAAAAACAGCAGCAATCTTACCTTAGCCGGGGCCACACCGTGTGTTTACGCGCTGTGCACACACATGCAATTCACTGGAAAGAAGAGCACTTCTGGTGTAGTGTTTGTTCTGCAGATTTAAGAGCTTGGTTGCTGGGTAGATTTCAAGTGCACTCTGGTGATGAGTTGTGCATCGACAAGCAAAGCTTTTAAAGGGAAGGGTAAATATGATCTGTACAGTGTGTGAATGCAAAGGGAGGTAAAGGCATGTTAATCTGATCAAGAGGTCTGCTGCTCCATGATTTAAATGTAGAAGGATTTAAAACACCATTTCCATAGTCTGCTTACTATATAAATATGAGAAGATATAATGAATGGATGATATGCTGTCAAATTCAGCTTTAAATATTTGTCTGTAGTATTTTTGTAGTGTATTTCCACACGTCTATACAGTTATTTTCTATTCAGTTTACTCATTTTATCCAAAGCGATTTACAGTGAATTGAAAATTAAATATGTCATTTGAGGTTAAGGTAGAGGTTAGGAATCTCAGGTTAAGGATGCCCGGAGGTAGACTGTGAATACGGGGATCAAACCCGGTAGCTTTTGGCTGGGAGGTGAACGCCTGCCTGGACACCACCCTGAGATATGAACCCGTTACAGTGCAGGTATGGGGGTAGACGTGTTGCTTAAGGATGATGACCTACGGCTATTGCTGAAGTCAGACCATTACAGTCTTCCTATACTTGGAGGTAAACCAGGAGCGAGGATCCTAATGAATGAATTCCTTCCGGTTCAGGCACTGAACATTTCCACCTTAAGAAAAATGTGCAGTTTAGTCCTGGTTCAGCACCATTGTGGTTCCAAGTAGCTTCTTTGGTCATTCCGACAAACGTTAAGGTTTCATCTCTCACGTCTCGAAGGAGCCGACGACAGACCCGCCGGTTCTCCGGTCTCTCCGTCCGTCTTCGGTTGCTAGACAACGCAGCCAAAGATAACCACACACTCGGGGGGCCAGAGCAGAAGGCGACACAGTCGGCGTCAACTCGGTACGAAACCGCTTTCTTTTTTTTCGACCCGCTCCCGGCCTTTTTCAGTAGAGCACTCCGTCGGGCTCCAGTAACACGTATCTCTGGACGGACGGCGGCAGGGGGAGCTGCGGGACGGCGCCGTGACACATCCCCCCCAGCGCCGCGCGGACGCCGCACCTGGCCAGGTGCATCAGAGAGCGAGGCCCGCCGGACCACACGGCGAACAGGGAGTCGTAGAACGCCTCGTGTCTCTGGGGGAAGGCACAGAGAAGGGCTTTCAGTTAGTTTAGACTGGATTCTGTTACATTATATATATATATATATATATACACTCACCGGCCACTTTATTAGGTACACCTTGCTAGTACCGGGTTGGACCCCCTTTTGCCTTCAGAACTGCCTTAATCCTTCGTGGCACAGATTCAACAAGGTACTGGAAACATTCCTCAGAGAGTTTGGTCCATATTGACATGATAGCATCACGCAGTTGCTGCAGATTTGTCGGCTGCACATCCATGATGCGAATCTCCCGTTCCACCACATCCCAAAGGTGCTCTATTGGATTGAGATCTGGTGACTGTGGAGGCCATTTGAGTACAGTGAACTCATTGTCATGTTCAAGAAACCAGTCTGAGAGGATTCGCGCTTTATGACATGGCGCGTTATCCTGCTGGAAGTAGCCATCAGAAGATGGGTACACTGTGGTCATAAAGGGATGGACATGGTCAGCAACAATACTCAGGTAGTCTGTGGCTTTGACACGATGCTCAATTGGTACTAATAAGCCCAAAGTGTGCCAGGAAAATATCCCCCACACCATTACACCACCACCACCAGCCTGAACCGTTGATACAAGGCAGGATGGATCCATGCTTTCATGTTGTTGACGCCAAATTCTGACCCTACCATCCGAATGTCGCAGCAGAAATCGAGACTCATCAGACCAGGCAACGTTTTTCCAATCTTCGATTGTCCAATTTTGGTGAGCCTGTGCGAATTGTAGCCTCAGTTTCCTGTTCTTAGCTGACAGGAGTGGCACCCGGTGTGGTCTTCTGCTGCTGTAGCCCATCCGCCTCAAGGTTCGACGTGTTGTGCGTTCAGAGATGCTCTTCTGCATACCTCTGTTGTAACGAGTGGTTATTTGAGTTACAGTTGCCTTTCTATCAGCTCGAACCAGTCTGGCCATTCTCCTCTGACCTCTAGCATCAACAAGGCATTTGCGCCCACAGAACTGCCGCTCACTGGATATTTTCTCTTTTTCGGACCATTCTCTGTAAACCCTAGAGATGGTTGTGCGTGAAAATCCCAGTAGATCAGCAGTCTCTGAAATACTCAGACCAGCCCGTCTGGCACCAACAACCGTGCCACGTTCAAAGTCACTTAAATCACATTTCTTCCCCATTCTGATGCTCGGTTTGAACTGCAGCAGATCGTCCTGACCATGTCTACATGCCTAAATGCATTGAGTTGCTGCCATGTGATTGGCTGATTAGAAATTTGCGTTAACGAGCAGTTGGACAGGTGTACCTAATAAAGTGGCCGGTGAGTGTATATATATATATATAATACAGGGGCGATTCTAGGGTCAGAGCTTTAGGGGTGCTGAGCACCCAATGAGTCCCACTGCCACCACCCACCCTTTTTTCACACAAAAACAAAAAATATGTCTATTGAAAAATAACTATCATTCACACACACACACACACACACACACACACACACAGAGTAACGCTAGGAGTTAGTATATACTATGCCCCCATGAATGTGATGTGATTATTATTGTTGCAAAGCCTGGTTCAGGTTAAATCCTCTGTAAAACATGAATGAATACAGCAAAAGAAAAACATTTAACTTTATTTTATTGTCTGGTTTGATAGTCAGACAACTGAAAAATAACAGATATAAATCTATGAATAAATAATAATTAATTTAAAAAGCCACAGTGAGTGTTTTCACACATACTGGTGATATACAGTGATGTGTCGTTTCGTTTGTTTTCACTCTGGTCCAAACGCCGCACCACTGGCAGGGCTTCATGTTTCCATGACGACGGACCAGAAAAGACGCGCGAATTACGTAAGTTATTTACACAATTTACGTAATTTACGTAAGTTATTACGTAATAACTTACGTAATTTGCGTAAGTTATTTACGTAATAGCTTACGTGAATTGCGTAAGTTATTACGTAAATAACTTACGCAAATTACGTAAGTTATTTACGTAATAACTTACGTGAATTGCGTAAGTTACGCAATTCACGTAACTTACGCAAATTACCTAAGTTATTACGTAAATAACTTACGTAATTTGCGTAAGTTATTTACGTAATAACTTACGTAATTTGCGTAACTTACGTGAATTGCGTAACTTACGCAATTCACGTAAGTTATTACGTAAATAACTTACGCAAATTACGTAAGTTATTACGTAAATAACTTACGCAAATTACGTAAGTTATTACGTAAATAACTTACGCAAATTACGTAAGTTATTTACGTAATAACTTACGTAATTTGCGTAAGTTATTTACGTAATAACTTACGTGAATTGCGTAAGTTATTTACGTAATAACTTACGTGAATTGCGTAACTTACGCAATTCACGTAACTTACGCAAATTACGTAAGTTATTACGTAAATAACTTACGCAAATTACGTAAGTTATTTACGTAATAACTTACGTAATTTGCGTAAGCTACGTAAATAACTTACGTAAATTACGTTAATGGCGCTAATGGCGCTAACGGAGCTAACCGGGCTAACAGAGCTAACTGGTAAACGGTGCCTGGACTCCAGCACTCACCGATATGGTATCGGAATCGGAACAACTCTCGGTAAAAGGAAAGAAGTGTGAGACAGAGCTTTGGAGCAACAGTTGATTCACAACACTACAACTAAACAGATCTCACTCTGCGTGAGTCGCGCTGGACGGTCGGGCTGCGGAGCGGTGCAGAGGAGAAGGAGGGGTGAGAAGAGGATGATACCATTTGCTAAGCGGGGATGTTTTCATTTTCGTCCTTACATTTTAAACCACAAACTACGGAGTATGTTTTGGACATTATTTAACCCTGTCAAAGACAAACACCATTTTTAGAATAACATTTCTTACCCAAGTTTTAGGGGTGCTGAGCCTGTTTTTAGGGGTGCTTCATCACCCCTAAAAATGGGCTAGCCTCGCCCCCGTATATATATATATATATATATATATATATATATATATATATATATATATATATATATATATATATATGGGCCATTCCAGAATTGAGGATACATTTCAAGTATAGAAGAAAACTAAAAATAGGATTGATTTTTTTCAAAAAACATTTTTGAATCTCATAGAACACACTTTAAAGTTAACATGTTCAGTATTTGCTGATCTTAAACATGTAAGATTTAAAATATTTAATCTGAAAAACAGTGTAGAAACTGACAAATCTGTCAACTCTGTTAGGGACAAATTGGGTCAAATGTATGTAATCAACATGTAGCGCTCCCCTCGGTAGTCATAGCGATGAGGGCAGGGCTTTTGGGTTCTTCTAATATATTTATCCACTATTCTTAACCCTGATTAACTCAGTTTTAATGTTTGTTTTGAATCTCTCTGTTTTAAATTACACACATGAACTGTTTTTAACTTACCTATGACTTCACCTTTAACCTCTATTTTTAACAAAGATTTTAAACCCTTCAGAACTCTGTATGTCTCAGAAATGAATGATTTACTCCTTTAAGGTAAGTAATGAAATACACAAACACAAGATTTTAGAAAACAAGTTCTCAATTATTTACTTAAGAAATGATTAAGGCAATGTAAATATAAAATACATATGAATGCTCTTTTTGTTTTTAAACCTTCACAATAAATTCCCTCTTTTTAAGGTAAACACTGTTTGAATTGTCCCTTTTCTCACAGGAAACACAATCAATGAATTAACCCTCTTTTTTAAGGAAAATAACACAATATGAAATAACCCTCTTTCTTCAGGTAAACACAGTAAATGAAATATTCTTTGTTTTGTTTTAGAAAAACACTGTACCAAAATATATGCACATATCAATAAACTTTTAACCCCAATGGATCAATGCAAAACCTTACATTCACTTAAATGCAAAATGTGGGCCCACACACCTTAATTACTAAAGCCGGCACTCTATTAACTTATGGAAAATAAACCAGGGTACCCCTTTAGTGCATCGATGCAGGCCTGGATGTAGCTTGGGTTCGTGGAAGCCTTAAAACACACTGGCTGCTTCACCCCGACTGGGCCACAGAAAAGAAAAAGGTACCTGAATGACCAGCGTTGTATCCATGCACACGGGCTGATGGCAGGAGAAGAGGTGAGTTGAGGAGAAGATCCGTCCGGAGGAAACGAAGACCCGTCACTGCCGATGTCGCGGTGCTCGCTCGTCGTCTGCAGCTCCACGCTCACTTTTCCCACAGTCACTGCCGAACAGGTAGCTTGCTGCTAACTTAGCACAGTCACGTGTGAGATACTAGTTACTGAATTAGTTGCTAGCGTCACGTCGTCCGCACTGGTTGAGTAGTTCACTCACACACACTGGAAAATCACCACTTAGTCTTCTGGAGAGTCCGTGTTGAACGCCTCCACTAACTTGGTCACAAACTAGAATAAACAGTCTCTTTTCGTTACTGCTTTCTTCTTCTGTCTTCTTCCTTCTCGCTCCGCCGCTCTCTCTCGGTCTTTTCTCTACTCTTTTAATTGTCCGTCCTGCAACACCTGCGATGTTACGTTCCGGTCGATCTCAATTAACCCCATAAATGCTGGTACATACTGTTTTTACAGATACATTATTTTTCAAATAAAACAATAAACATATAATATATATTTTTAAATTGCTTTTAACACTTTTATAACATTTTAATGAATTTCAACCTTTTTAATCACACTATTTATATGCTTGGATGAAATGATATTGCTTAATATTTTTAACCGGGTTACACCCTCCCCCTTGTAAAAGTCTTTGATGTCCTCATCAACCATAATGAACTTTTTATTTTAATGGTAACTAGTGGAAAGGGTGCATGACCTTGTTTAAATTAACTCTTGCCAATCTTAATGACAACTCCTCTATGTACAATAGTGAGAGGCTGATCTTTACCTCTACCAGGCTCATCATAAGTTAACCTGATGACTGGTTTCACTATTCTTTTTGGACGGTTTTCAGGTTTGCTAATCACTTTTGTCTTAGTGACTGTCTCGGGGTGCTTATCGTGGCAAGGGTTATCAGACTCTGGATCACTTTCTTCCTCAGAATCTTGATCTCCATCCTCTTCTCTCACGCTGTTGTGTTCCTCCTCCACACTTTCGTCCTCTGACAAGCTGTCCTCAGCAGGATTTCCATCTGACTGTTGAGAAGAATCACCATCATCTTGGATGAGATTTGACTGTCCAGCAGTATCTCTTTCCTTTTCCAGGATTTCTTTCAGGTAAGTACTATAGGGTTTTTCAGGTCCATAATACTCAACATCCGAAGAGGAATCCATGCTCTCTTGCATCTCTTGAAGAACTTTCTGTACTTCAGGTAAGACTTTCTTTGATCTCTTTTGTGTCTCAGCTCTTGTTCTTGTCTTGACATGTGACTTGTCCTCAACCTCCAATGTCGGCATTCTTACCAACTGTCCGATTGGAAGGAGATGATCACGATGGAGAGTTTTGACTCCTCCTCCTCCATCTGCCGGTTTCACGTTATACACTGGAAGGTTGGGCATCTTTCCTAGAACCACGTAAGGGATAGGACTCCAACGACTCTCCAATTTATGTTTTCCTTTCAGTCCCAAGTTCCTCAGTAACACTCTGTCACCGATCTCCAGGGTTTGGAATCCAACTCTTTTGTCATAGGATCTTTTGTTCCTCTGATGTGTCTTGTAGGCTGTGTCAGAAGCAAGCTTGTAGGCTCTTTGCAAGTCATCTTTCAGCTTGGCTACATAGCGTGAATGGCAACCCTCCGCTTCGCCATCAGGAGAGGTTCCAAAGCACAAGTCTACGGGAAGCCTTGCTTCGCGGCCAAACATCAAGAAATAGGGTGAGTACCCTGTACTGTCACATTTGGTACTGTTGTAGGCGTGAACAAGGTAACCAACATGTTTGCTCCACTGCTTTTTCTTCTCACACCCCAGGGTTCCCAGCATGGAAAGAAGAGTTCGGTTAAATCTCTCGGGCTGCGGATCTCCTTGCGGGTGGTAAGGGGTAGTCCGTGATTTCCGGATCCCCATCATCTTCAAAAGCTCTTTGATTAGCTGGCTTTCGAAGTCTCTCCCCTGATCGGAGTGGATTCTTGCTGGCAGACCATAATGCAAGAAATACTTGTCCACCAGGATCTTCGCCACTGTTTGCGCCTTCTGATTTCGGGAAGGGAAAGCCTGGGCGTAACGAGTGAAATGATCCGTGACCACTAAAACATTTCCAATGCCTGCAGAATCTGGTTCCATTGAAAGAAAGTCAATGCACACGAGGTCCATTGGTCCACTGCTCGAAATATGATGCAAAGGTGCTGCCCTATGACAAGGGGTCTTCCGCGTGACACACGCTCCACAGTTCTTTATGTATTGCTCGACATCGCTTGCAAGCTTCGGCCAAAAGAATCGGCTTCTCAACAAGTCTGTAGTTCTTTCAATACCAAGGTGTCCTAGATCATCGTGCGTGGCTTTCAACACCAGTTCTCTGAACCCGCTTGGCAAGACAAGTTGAGTCAGTTCTTTTCCGGAGGGTCGCTTGCTTAAGCGATGGAGTAGCCCGTCCTTCATCATTAGCTTCCCCATCTCTTTTTTAAGACGAAAACTCTCAGGGCTGGATCCATTTTCTTCAGGCCATTTTCCATTTTTAACCGCTTGGATGGCAAGTTGGATGGCTGGATCATCCTCTTGAGCTTCTATCAGCTCCTGCTTCGACATTTGTCCCAATGATTTCAACTCCAGGTGAGTCGGGAATGCAAAGACATCGGGCACGCATTCAGGAGAAGCTCCCAACTGATCTACATACCTCGGTGGACTGCCCGCAGTACCAGGGATGCAGATTCGTTTGCAGATGGATCTCACACCAGACTGTGGTATGGTCGTCCATTCCTCTGAACTCTCATCAGGCATGTTCCTCGAGAGCAGGTCTGCGTCTATGTTGTGCCTGCCTGGTCGGTACTTGACATCGAAGTCGTAGGTGGATAAGGCAGAGAGCCATCTGTGCCCCACAGCACTGAGCTTGGCGGTCGACAGTACATACGTGAGCGGGTTGTTGTCCGTACGTACCGTGAATCTGACCCCATACAAATAGTCATGGAATTTATCCACAACCGCCCACTTAAGGGCCAGGAACTCCAGCTGGTGAACGGGGTAGTTCCTCTCAGATGTCTTCAGCTTCCTGCTGGCGAAGGCAACTGGTCTCAGACCCTCACTGTGCTCCTGATATAGGACGGCGCCAAGCCCTTTCAAGCTGGCGTCTACATGCAGGACGTATGGCTTGTTGTGATCCGCGAAGGCCAACACAGGTGCATGGGTAAGGCAGTGGATAATCTCGTGGAACGCCTCGGTGCAGGACTGGTCCCATCGCTCACCAAAAGGCTCGGACTCTTTGAGGTAAGTCTTTGTGTTGTCTTTCTCAGGTTTCTTGCCCCTCTGGGTTGGAGCGTAGCCTTTTGTGAGTTCAGACAATGGCCTGACAATGGCGGCATAATTGGCGATGAAACGGCGGTAATATCCGCAAAATCCCAAGAAGGATTGAAGAGCCTTCAGGTGCGTAGGCTGTGGCCAAGTGGTAACTGCCTCTATCTTGGATGGGTCAGGCGATACTCCATCTGCCGACACGATATGTCCAAGGTACTTTACCTTTGGGAGGCAGAACTGACATTTGTCGAACGAGATTTTTAATCCAACCTCTGCCAGACGATCAAGAACTTTAAGAAGTCTCTCTTCATGCTCTTCTAAAGTTCGGCCAAATACTATCAGATCGTCGAGGTAGACAAGGACTTCCAGCAGATTCATGTCACCCACAGCCCTCTCCATTAATCTCTGGAATGTGGCTGGGGCTCCAGTTATCCCCTGCGGCATCCTCTCGAACTGGAAGAACCCCAGTGGACAGATGAATGCCGTCTTTTCCTTATCTTCCTCAGCCATAGCAATTTGGTAATAACCGCTCCGCAGATCAAGAACGGAGAACCACTTGCTTCCGGTCATTGAATCCAACACATCATCAATACAAGGTGTAGTGTACTGATCGGGGATTGTTCGGCTGTTCAACAATCGGTAGTCAATACACATTCTCACGGCTCCGGTCTTTTTGCGAACAATCACGATTGGGGATGCATAGGGACTACGAGACTCTTTAATGATCCCTGCACGCAACAGTTCTTGGAGGTGCTTTCTCACGTCTTCCAGGTCAGCTGGGGCCAGGCGACGAGAGCGCTCCCTGAACGGCCGTGGATCTGACATCCGGATCATGTGCTCTACTCCCTTTGCCAATCCGACGTCCCATTCGTGAAGCGAGAACACCTGGGACCTTGTGGATAGCTTCTGACGGAGTCTCTGTTTCCACTCCTCCGAGACAGGCGAGTCTCCAAAGTTGATCAGGTTTGGATCCAACTCGGTGTCAGCTGTCTTGGACGGAGAAAGGTGAGTAACTGCATCTGTCAGATACATATGCCCGATAACTGTTCCCGCTGGTATAACAGTCTCTGTCAAGGACTCATTTTGGACCAGGATTCTGAAATGGCTGACGTTCACGTCTTCGCTGGGCACCACCATTGGCTGAAGTAGCACACCAGCAGGGAGTGACGTTAGAGGAGACGAGTCCACCATCAGGATCTGTTTGTCGACTTGGTGTTTGTACTCGACTTTGCAGACTGCACTACAGTCACCACCAGGGGGCAGAGTCAGTGGGCCAGGGCCTTGCCATAACACACAGCCAACATCATCTTTCTCTTCCAGGGCTGTGGCTGTGATAGTTGATGTTGGATTGTTGTCTCTGTAACACTGTATCCCCAGTGTCTGTGTGATGTCAATGCCGTTGTCTTTACATTGCTGCACAAGACGTCGGATGTGACTGGCATTGGTCCCTACAATGACAGGAGTCTGGTCTGCAGTTCGGGGCTGGGGGCAGATAAGAGCAAGGATGGTCACTGTCTGGTCGGCACCTGCAACCTTTGCTGGATATTCAACGTCGACCACTACGTACCCACGGTAGGGATAACTGCCCTCGGATTCACTTAGTCCCCACAGAGCTAAACCAGACACAGGACGTATGGGAACATCAGACAGGTAAGTTTGATACCAAGACTCGAAGATAATGGTGACCTGCGAGCCACTATCAAACAACGCATCACAGCAATGTCCATTTACTTTCACAGGTACGATACTGGGTGGACCAATCAAGCCTTCAGGGATGCCAGCCGGCTCCGATGAGGTAACAGCACTTTTCTTGACCCCACAGTTCACTTCACTGGCAGTGGAATCGCCAGACTGCTGTTTGTCTTTTGTCATCTTTAAAGCATGAATTAGCTTTCTGATAACTTTGGTTTGATTTTCAGGGTTGCGGCACTTGGTGGCAAAATGTCCGCTCTCACCACACCTGTAGCAGAAATTGTCTTCTGACTTTTTCGGTGCTCCTTTGGGAGAGTTGGAGTACTGTTTTGAAACCTCCATGGTTGAAACTGCAGCGTCTTGTTCAGACATCTTGTTGCTAGTTTTCTGCTTTAGTCTTTTCAGTTGTTTTTTCAAGGCAGCCAGCTCGGCGTCTTGCCGGTTCTCGGGTCCAGGCGGTGCATTGATGGGTGTAGTCTCCCTGTAATCCTCTTTGACTGGAGTGGATTGGGTCACTACTGATGCAACCATTGATTTCAGTTCTTTTATTTCCGCCTTTAAGCTCTGGATCTCAGCTTGCCGTGTATCCACTTCTGGATTAACGTGCACTTGGTGTACTGAAGCGCTGAGCTTCTTTCTAGAAGACTCATACTCTTCTTCAGCACGAATCTCAGTCAGAAGCTGTAGAAAGTTTGGGGGTGCAGCCTTCCTTTCTCTCAAGCGCAGCTGGATCAGCATCAGGTCCGAAGCGATAGCACCTCTTAGCAGTTGCTCCAGTCGGGCTCGATCCATGCAGCTAGCAGGAAGACCACCTCGTTGAATCACCTTGGCTAGAGACCTCTCTAGACGTCGAAGGAAATCTGATAGTTTCTCTCCTTTTTGCTGTTGCATCAATCTGAAAGCAAAGTAGAGATCATCACCGGACTCAGCACTTCCAAACACACTTTCAAGGGCTTCCAAGCACTCTTTTGGGCTGGCATCAGGATTTGCGTGCCGCACTGCTTTCACAATTTCTAGTGCGGGCCCCTTTAAACTTCCAATAAGTCTGCGTCTTTTTTCTCTGTCCGAGCATTCAGTCTCCTCCACCAGAAGCCATGCCTGCTCTAGCCAATGGTCAAACGGTTCCTCACCTGGCGGCGTTGGTAGAGCTCCTGAGAACATGCGTAGTCGACCATAACTCCCTCCATCAGCTGGTTTAGTTGTCTTGTCCAACAAATCTCCGACAGCGCGAAGGATAGATTCAGTGGAGCTAGTGGGTGGGGGTGTACTGGGGAATAGTGATTGGAGGTCCTCCATTGTTTTACCTTCAGCCTGCAGCAACCCTTTCAGTTTACTGTTAAACTCTTCAGCAGCTGCCTGTGCCTTTCCAATGATGATAACAGGCCACGCCTCTCCACCATCAGCCGGTTTAACTTCAGGAGGAACACTCTCCTCTTTCACAGTCTCTCTACTTTCACACAAAACCATCCGTTGGTTTAGTCTTGCACTGAAGTTTCTCCCACGGACACGCACCCGTCCCAAAGACTTGATAGTTTCCAGTGTTTCTTCCACTTCATGGATCTCTACTTCTTCTGGGACGATGGTCATAAGCGCATACGTCTCATCCAAACCCTCACCACGGCACCAGCGTTTTAACTCTGACACTAGTTCTGTTGTTGCCATGTTAATGCTGTTTATAAATCAGGTTAGCACTTTAGTTACTTTGCCTTTAACGCTAACTTTTTTCCTTTAGGTTTAATTTTTATACTTTTCTTTTTTTTTTTTTTTTAAACTGAGAAATCCAAAACTATCCCAGCGGGGCCTCCATTTTATGTAGCGCTCCCCTCGGTAGTCATAGCGATGAGGGCAGGGCTTTTGGGTTCTTCTAATATATTTATCCACTATTCTTAACCCTGATTAACTCAGTTTTAATGTTTGTTTTGAATCTCTCTGTTTTAAATTACACACATGAACTGTTTTTAACTTACCTATGACTTCACCTTTAACCTCTATTTTTAACAAAGATTTTAAACCCTTCAGAACTCTGTATGTCTCAGAAATGAATGATTTACTCCTTTAAGGTAAGTAATGAAATACACAAACACAAGATTTTAGAAAACAAGTTCTCAATTATTTACTTAAGAAATGATTAAGGCAATGTAAATATAAAATACATATGAATGCTCTTTTTGTTTTTAAACCTTCACAATAAATGCCCTCTTTTTAAGGTAAACACTGTTTGAATTGTCCCTTTTCTCACAGGAAACACAATCAATGAATTAACCCTCTTTTTTAAGGAAAATAACACAATATGAAATAACCCTCTTTCTTCAGGTAAACACAGTAAATGAAATATTCTTTGTTTTGTTTTAGAAAAACACTGTACCAAAATATATGCACATATCAATAAACTTTTAACCCCAATGGATCAATGCAAAACCTTACATTCACTTAAATGCAAAATGTGGGCCCACACACCTTAATTACTAAAGCCGGCACTCTATTAACTTATGGAAAATAAACCAGGGTACCCCTTTAGTGCATCGATGCAGGCCTGGATGTAGCTTGGGTTCGTGGAAGCCTTAAAACACACTGGCTGCTTCACCCCGACTGGGCCACAGAAAAGAAAAAGGTACCTGAATGACCAGCGTTGTATCCATGCACACGGGCTGATGGCAGGAGAAGAGGTGAGTTGAGGAGAAGATCCGTCCGGAGGAAACGAAGACCCGTCACTGCCGATGTCGCGGTGCTCGCTCGTCGTCTGCAGCTCCACGCTCACTTTTCCCACAGTCACTGCCGAACAGGTAGCTTGCTGCTAACTTAGCACAGTCACGTGTGAGATACTAGTTACTGAATTAGTTGCTAGCGTCACGTCGTCCGCACTGGTTGAGTAGTTCACTCACACACACTGGAAAATCACCACTTAGTCTTCTGGAGAGTCCGTGTTGAACGCCTCCACTAACTTGGTCACAAACTAGAATAAACAGTCTCTTTTCGTTACTGCTTTCTTCTTCTGTCTTCTTCCTTCTCGCTCCGCCGCTCTCTCTCGGTCTTTTCTCTACTCTTTTAATTGTCCGTCCTGCAACACCTGCGATGTTACGTTCCGGTCGATCTCAATTAACCCCATAAATGCTGGTACATACTGTTTTTACAGATACATTATTTTTCAAATAAAACAATAAACATATAATATATATTTTTAAATTGCTTTTAACACTTTTATAACATTTTAATGAATTTCAACCTTTTTAATCACACTATTTATATGCTTGGATGAAATGATATTGCTTAATATTTTTAACCGGGTTACAAACAAATGTGCTACAATTCAAACCCCTGTCTTCCCTAAGATAACTTTTGTCTCTACATCCATTAATTCAACTTTTAGTCTAATAAGACTGAGACTTTTTGTTTTGGAGTACACATATCAACATATTCAACCGAAAAGTCGCCAAGACAGTGGCCATTTTAACTCAACATAGCGTTAAAAATGTATTAAATGCTTTGAAATTTCATGTGGTTGGAATGTTAGTTATGACACAGCTTCTGATCATTTTTTTTTTACAATAAACTCTATCTAATGATCATTTTAAAAGCAAAAACCCTGAAGAAACAGAGTTGACATAGATGGTAACAGAGTTGACATGAATAACAGAGTTGACTACCCATAGTTAAAAGACCAAAAACAGCAACATTTTCTGCCTGACTCTGAAACTTTTAAAACCATTTCTAAATGTAAAAACAACTATTTAATTACATGTAAAGATACACTGATTACAGAATTTCCTTAACTTGAATTATAACTGCATATGTCTCATGTATTACTGATCTGGAAAGTAAAACGGCTGTCAAAATGTTTCTGATTGATAGCTAGGAATAAAACCCTACTTGCCCAGTCCATAGGCAAGCACACTAACCAGTCAAATAGCGATTGACAACCACATCATATAAACTCCCTCACACTCTGCGTATGTCAACTCAGTCATTGGCAATTTCTGCCCATATTTTTTGGTCTATTTCTACATGACGTGCCTTCACTGAGGTTGGTTGTGGGATAATTCTGAGGACATCATCAAAGAGATACCACAACATATCCTCATGGATTGGCCAGAAGAAGCGATTTATCCCCACTCTGTGCATGCATGTGACTTTTGCATGGGTCTCATTGACCTCGACAATGGTCCCAGGATAAATGTCATCATCATATTTGATGACATACCACTGTCCAATGATATCCTCACTTTCCCACTTGATTTCATTTGTGGTCTGCGTTTGGAGCACATTGGTGTCAGAAAGTATGGGCTCAACATCAAATTCAAACCTTTGTGTGTTGTGACATGTACACAAGAGTCTGCCTAGTTGAGCAGAGACAGCTGTTGACAACTTCATCTGAAACAGAAATTATCCAATTTCCTTAACCTGTAATGTTCACCATAAATGTACCCTTTACAGTAAAATGACCTAAAATCCATAATAAGTGTAAAATAATGCAAAATTCTTAAATGTGATTCAGAACATTTAGCTCTGTTACTCATCGTCAACTCTGTTATCGTTCAATTCTTTAAACCATTAACAGAGTTGACTGTAACAGAGTTGACTGTAACAGAGTTGACGTTTTCCACCATTTTGTACCTTAATGCCATGTGCTAATCTCAAACCAGCTAGCATATAGCATGTCTAAAAACAGAATTTTATTGATTTTCATCATATCATTGTTTTTTAAAAATTGAATGAGAGATTCACTGCAATATCACAGCAACAGATTTGACAAATGATTAATCTACTGTTAGTGTATCATGAACATTTTATACAAAATAATGAGAGAGGAAGCATAACAGACTTCACTGCTTTCCCATGTTTCCAGCAAGAGGAAGTGACATCACTGGGAGCAGGTCACATGCTTTTTATTTGAAAGCTTTGGAGATTTTTTTGCAGTTTTATAACAGAGGTAACAGAGTTGACGAGAACATAGAGACAAACACAAAATGTGTTTTTTTATTACTGAAATTAACCATAATATAGAAAATAGATATTTGATGTAATTCAATTTATAACTGTGAATAGATTAAGCACAAAAAATCTGAAAACTACCCTTAATTATATTATGTTAATTAAAGTTGAAAGTATGAGTCAGGAGCCGAAGACAGACAATCACAGGTGGGTTGATAGTCATTAACTTAATATTTTATGCATAAATTGTGCTTAAAATACTAATTTAGCATTATGATTAGTAAGAGTTTAATATAATTATTGTAATTATTCAAGTCTGATTCAATAAAGTCTTCTTTTTTTTTAAATAACAAAAGGTTTATCTGGGAGACGGCAAATGTATCTCCAATTCTAGAATGACCCATATATATATATATATATATATATATAGATATATGAGACAAGGGCCAAGATTAGTAGACAATGTGTGTGGTGCATTTAAAGAACATACACATATACAGTATGTGCATACATATACATACATACAGACAGACAGACAGACAGACATACGTACATACATTTGAACAAACCCATCAATACCTTATAGCAGTCGTCAGGAATGGAAGTTCTCCACTTCTTCGTGGGCTTCAAGCGTTCGTAGGAGTTGGCCAGGATCTCCACTACTTCAGGGAAGTCATGGCAGGCCTGCAACACCTGTACTGCACACACACACGCACACACACACACACACACACACAAAGCATATATCTAACGATTATCATTGACTAACACGAGGGAACGCCCCAACTGCAGATGGCAGCTCACCTCTTGTCACATGTGAGTGAAAGATGTGAGTGCTTTAAAAAGTAAAGTATACTTCATGGGTCTCTTCCCAGTTCTTGCATTTATGTTCCTTCCCTCTGTGATTCTGTGTGTAAGAAGTCACCAAAAGGTCACTTGTTAAATGACACCTGGTGGCCATCTTCATATTGTGAAGATAATGTCAAAACGTACATTCATGCAGAACGGTTAAATAAGCAGGAAAGATGATGCTCGTTTTTTTTATTTGTTTGTGTGTTGTTTTTGGAGTAAAAGTACAGGTAACCCACGGCGACGGCCTCTGTATGGTCTACCTCACTACGCAGACGTATCTCATCTTGGCGTATCTTGGCGTACCTTGTGGAACTGGGGAGGGTATATGCGCGCCGCGTTGTGGTTGAGCAGCAGCTGGTAGCAGAGCTTGGGGACGCCGGCGGGCCTCACGCCGGTGACCTTGAGGAGGTACTGGACGGGCGCGCAGCCGTTGATGTCCATGGCGCGGGCGTCGGCGCCGCCCTCCAGCAGCATCTGCATCAGCACGTGGTCGCAGTTCCAGGCCGCCTTGTGGAGGGCCGTCTTGTTGTCCTCCTCTGGGATGTTGGGGTCTGAGATCCAACGCAAGGGGGTGAGGGTGCAAAATTAACTTTTTTTGCAAATGGCTAGCGAATGTCCGAGTTTTACCGGCCACTCAATAGATAACTATTGTTTTTTTGGCTGATGACGGAAGAAAATCTACCAGCCACTTGCAGATTTTACCAGCATTTGGCTGGTACTCATTTTGTGGGGTGCCATAATGTTATTGTCCGCTCAATTCAAACTTATAGACTTATAGATTTGCGGTATGTAGTCTGTACTCCACATATTAAACAATGACTGGAATACAAATATTGAACATGCAATATTTGCATCCAATAAGTAGATTGACTTAAATATAGCATTATATTCATGGAATAATACAAATGCATTAGTATATTTGTATACAAATTTGATTTTGACACGTGATATTGCCATAACTACTTTTGATTGGCTAATATGGTATCAGCGTATGTGACAGTGACCATACAAACTTACAGGGGGTGACAAACCCGGTACTACTGGTATACTTGGCCAATTGGACGCGATACCCAAACCTTCAGTGCAATTCTCTGTCGGTGATACCGTTCAAAATAATAACAGAACATTTCTAAATATAAATGTATGAGCAACCACCTGCGTTGTGGTCCAGCAGAATGCGACAGACCAGGTGGTGGTCCTCGCTGTAGAGCTGCTCCTTGGGGTCGAAGGCCCAGAAGGCCGCGGTCAGCAGGGGGGTTTCCTGGTGAGTGTTGACCGCGTCCACCGCGGCGCCGCTGGCCAGGTACAGCGCCGCCAGCTCGGGGATGCCGAACCTGGCGGCCGTGTGCAACGGCGTGTCCTCTTCGTTGTTGTTACTGGCCATGTTCACCTTCCCACCTGCGGAGAGGAAATACTGGTTCTCACTTACTGGTTCTACTTTCAGTTTGATGCTTTGTCTGGGTGTTTTTCTGCTGATTCATGCCGTCGTCGCTGGATTCATGTCTTCTCCATCTCTACATATTGCTCATATATACATTAATTATACTATAAGCCTATAGGCCAATACTTGAAAGCAATACAGACCGCCTGAGGGCCTTACTGCATTATCTTCCATTATATTTGTCACCTGGTCCAAGATTTTTGTTTTCCCATAACATAAATAAAGACATTTCCACCATAAATGTATGCCGAAAAGGCACAAATTGGAGCATACAAATTCACTACAATGCAGGAAATCAAGTTTCTAAATTTCATATGCCACTATATGTGTGTGTGTGTGTGTGTGTGTATGGGGGGGGGGGGGGGGGTGTTTTTAGGTAGGCCAACACATTTCAATTTTTCAATGATTAACACATACACGTGTACTTTGAATGTAAGGGGCCAGAGCGCATTAAAAAAAAAGAAAAAGCATCAAACGTCAGAGCTTGTTCATCAAAAACAGAGGTGAATGTCCTCAAATAAACAAAAACTGTCCTACATGACCCCCCCCACCACCCCACCCCTCCTGGTTGACCTCTGACCTCTGAGAAGGAGCAGCTTGGCACAGTCCACTGACTCCCTGGTGATACAGTAGTGCAGCGCCGTGTGGCCGCTCAGTGATTGGCTGTTGACCCTGGCCCCGTGGTCCAGCAGCAGGGCCACGCAGTCCGCGTGGGACACCTCGCAGGCCACGTGCAGCGGCGTCTTGCCGTTGGGCTTGCGGTTCACCGCCGCCCCCTTGTGGAGGAGCACCAGCAGCGTCTCCAGCGCGTTGTACATCACGCACACGTGGACGCCCATCGCCCATGACTTCTCCAGCTTATAGCCTGGCAGCCAGTATCCTGTAAACAAGAAGATTGATTGATTGATTGATTGATTGATTGATTGATTGACAGCAGCAGCCATAAAGAGAGAGAGATGGAGACATCCAAGATAGAGATAAGATAATGCAATAAATACAATACAAGGTAGTGCCAGAGTAAGGACAACAGAACTCAAACAGGACAAATAGCAAACACACAATACAGTAAGTAAGTGTTTATATAATAATAGTCTAAAAAAGGTATAATCTACAGTCTAATATAATAATAGTATAATATGTATGGTAATAGTATAATAATAGTAGAATATAATATAATAATAGTATTATAGTTGCAGTATAATAGGCTATATAATATAATATAAGTGGCCCAGAGACAGTATAAAAAATTCACAGTATGCAAAGTGTGTAAATAAATGCAGTGTAAAGTGGCCCACTTTACAATTTAGAGAGGACTTTTCCTTTTAATTAAATTAACGTTGCGCAAATTACGACAAATACCGCGAGAAAACAACACCACTACCGTGGCTTTTTTTTTGGGGGGGGGGGGGGGGGGGGGGGTTACTGTAAATTTCTTCCGCGGAGATGTGGCGCCACCTGGTGGCCAGGTCTGAAACTAACCTCCCTCCCATCTTGTGCCAACAAGTGCCAATTAGAAAACCAAAAACAAAGCATATAAAACGACTTTTATGGACCTTTATATACTTTTGTTATTTTGTCCTCCCCCCCACACACAGGTAGGTATTGCAGGTATCCAATCAAACTACTCCCCGCAGATTGGCCTATCCATCTACTTTGCGTAATCGTGCGTAATTTCGTGCGTAAAACCCCAATAATCAACCAGCCTGTGAACGCGACTCGCTTCAAAAACCCCTGCCCCCCACCCACCTTGCTTGTAGGAGGCCAGCACCATGCTGCGGTCCTCCACCTCCAGCACCGTGTCTATGTCCAGGTCGGTGGCGTACAGGAGGTCCAGCACCGCCCGGCCGTCGTTCCTCCGCAGGGCCTCCAGGAAGCGGGACCTCAGCTCCTTGACGGCCAGCTGCCTGGGGCTCAGCTCCAGCTCCTCCATGATGGAGGAGGAGGAGGAGGAGGAGGAGGAGGAGGAGGAGGAGGAGGAGGAGGACGGCGCTATGGACCTTAACACACCGTGGAGAAGGGCTGAGATGAAATCCCAAAGTGCTGTGATGAAGCCGGTGATCATCAGTTATTACGCTGGAGGAGGGCCAAACACAGCACCACGACGTATGTAATCCAGGGGTGTGGGGGGGGTTGGTGATCAATTCAGTTTAAAAAACAGTCAATGACAGGAGTTGTGGGTCTAACCGTGGCAGCAAGGGGGGAGTGAAATGTAATATGCCTGGAGTCCAGCTGGGTATTAATAGAGTGGAGAGTGTGTTATTATGGGTGGTGGTGGGTGTTGCTGAGTGTAGACCCTGGATGTGTAATAGGAAGCAGGGGCGTATCCCTGGTTTTAAAGACGTGCACAAGGGATTTTAGTTTAGTTTTAGCACAAAGTTTAGTTTTAGGGTTAGGGTTTCATATTAGTGTTAAGGTTTCCAACTGGATCCGTCCTGATTCTCTCACATACGTGATTTCTCTTTCCCTCACAGCCCCTCTGAGCCCCCCCCAAAGGTCTGATCCTAGAACCGCCCCTGGTGTGTCTTTAATGTGCAACACCCCCCAAGTCTCTGCTGTCAAACTTGTGTGTCCTTGATATTTGATCACATTGTCTTAAGAAGGTGGCGGTACAGCGAAGAGACGCAAGTCCTGGCGTGAATTGTAATGTAAAGTGTAACTTCCGGAGGCTAGAGTCGTGGGTTGTCAGCTCGGTCTGGCTTCAAGGCCCTGTGAGGGAGATCTCTGTGGCGCCGTCTTATTTCTATGTGACGTGAATTGTGAAGTACACGTGCAAATTCTGTCCATCTCACACCGGGCGTCTTGTTGGCGCAGCGGCGAGAGCCATGCGCTATGAGCTCTGCGGAGCGGGGGTTCAAGTCCTGGCAAGGGAGCTCCTGGGATTGGCTGTTTTCTGCATCACCTGAATTGTAATGTCAAATTCAAGTGACATTGTGGTGCAGGGTAGAGAATTGTGTGTGATCCGCACAGGAGACCCTGTTTCGTGTGCTGTGGTGTCATCTTATTTCTACATGAATTGTGATGTCAAATACAAGTGCGACTTTCCAGCACATCACAGCGGGCGTCCAGGTGGCGCAACGCAGAGAGCTGCAGGTTATCAGATCTGGAGATCAGGGTTCGAGTCCCGGCAAGGGACATGAACATGCTTTCCTCTTGTGTTGTGATGTCAAATACAAGTGCGACTTCCTAGTACATCACGTTGGGCGTCCAGGTGGCGCAACGCAGAGCGCTGCAGTTTACCCGATTTGTGGACCAGGGTTCGAGTCCCAGCAAGGGATGTCAAATACAAGTGCGACTTCCCTACTGGGTGGTGTGATGGAAAGAGCCATGGTCTACTGACCTGGTGTTGTATCCTGGTAGTTGGACTCTCCCCATTACCCAGGGGTAGAGGGGTGTATAAGAAGGGCTGTTGGAGATGTAGTGTGACATACCACAACAGTCAGTGACACAGGTGTCCCAGTTAGGCAGAGGTCTCCAATGTCTTGTTCACTGGAACAAGATGTTGGAGTCTTGTTCACTGGAACAAGATGTTGGAGACCTCTGCCTAACTGGGACACCTGTGTCACTGACTGTTGTGGTATGTCAGGAGTGTCATACCACATTTCAAACAGCCCTATCAATCACTGGCATCCCCAACAGCCTTTCTTATATCCCCCCCTGGGCCCAGGGAATGGGGATAGAGTCCGACTACCAGGATACGATACCAGGTCAGTCAGAGCAGTAGACCACGGCTCTTTCCATCATGCCACCGAGACGCCCAGCTATGACCTGTAGGGAAGTCGCACTTGTATTTGACATCACAATACACAAGAGGAAACCACATAGATGTCCCTTGCCGGGACTCGAACCCTGGCCTACAGATCTGATAACCTACAGCGCACTGCGTTGCGCCACCTGGACGACCATTGTGATGTACTAGGAAGTCGCACTTGTATTTGACATCACAATTCATGTGGAAATAAAATGCTACCTGCACCTCAGCTGCACGCCCGGAGCCGGACCCTGGCGGAGAAGAACACCACAGGACCCAGGCCTTGGGTTGTCTACAATGCTTGGGTCTTTAAATGAGCTGGGGCAGGCTGGGAGTTGTAGTTTTATTTAGTCCCACCCAATCACCCAAACGGTTAGTGAATCAAGATGGATCGGTGAATATGTTTAGAGTGATCACCAATCATCGCCCATTCAGCCGACAGAGAAGTATGATTAGACGAAAGTATGGGATACACAATATATACAATACCAAATAATATGAATAGGAGAAGAAGTGGGGCCAGGTTAAAAAGTTCTGTTGAACAAAAACAGTCAGGTTTATTCAAATTAATAACCATAGCAAATAAAAATAGGATAGGATTGAGTGCCATCTCGCAGTGAGATATGTCGATATAAAGGGCTCATTCTAAGGTAAAGAAAAAACACAACAATTCTTATTTTCATGGGATTGCACACTAACACATACTTATGTAAATATACATATATATAATATAAGTCTGTTACGCTGGATGCCACTAACTTCTACACACTGCAACTTTTAAAAAATAAGATTGACATCCAGGATATGTTTTAAAAAAAATGAAACCGCCTGAAAAAGGGTTGACCTATTTCTATTTGTTTATCCACAATTTCACTAAAATATTTACCCTTCCATATGGTAAGCACAAGAACATGAATTTGAGACAAAAATAATGATTGAATACATGATCGGGATCGAGCGCCGCCCGCTTCATTAACGAACCCTGGATTGGAATCACTTTGTGTGTGTCCATTTATAACACTGCCGTTAGCCTTGGCGATGGCGTTAGCCTTGCGGCGCCATGGCAACATTCACCATAAAACAACCATGACATCATCAACCCTCTGTGCTGTGTAGTTTGACCTCATATACCTTGGCCTTCTCTGGACTGTCCTCCACCGAGGGCTCTGTGGAACTGAGAGAGAGACAGAGAGAAAGAGAGACACAGAGACACAGTCCACTGACTCCCTGGCACTGGCGTAACAACGTGATGATGGGCCCCGGTGCAAATAATATTTCAGGGCCCCCCCCCCCCCCCCCCCCGCGGTCTTCATAGGCCCCCCCCCGGCGTCTGGGCCCCGGTGCAATGCACCGGTTGCACCGTCGATAGTTACGCCAGTGCTCCCTGGTGATGCAGTAGTGCAGCGCCGTGTGGCCGCTCAGTGATTGGCTGTTGACCCTGGCCCCGTGGTCCAGCAGCAGGGCCACGCAGTCCGCGTGGGACACCTCGCAGGCCACGTGCAGCGGCGTCTTGCCGTTGGGCTTGCGGTTCACCGCCGCCCCCTTGTGGAGGAGCACCAGCAGCGTCTCCAGCGCGTTGTACATCACGCACACGTGGACGCCCATCGCCCACGACTTCTCCAGCTTATAGCCTGGCAGCCAGTATCCTGTAAACAAGAAGATTGATTGATTGATTGATTGATTGATTGATTGATTGATTGATTGATTGCACATTATTGATCCCCCAGGGGGGAAATTCGTTTGTTACAGCACAGCAGCAGCCAAGAAAGAGATAGAGATAGAGACATCCAAGATAGAGATAAGATAATGCAATAAATACAATACAAGGTAGTGCCAGAGTAAGGACAAACGGAACTCAAACAGGACAAATAGCAAACACACAATACAGTAAGTAAGTGTTTATAATAATAGTCTAAAAAAGGTATAATCACAGTCTAGTATAATAATAGTATACTATGTATGGTAATAGTATAATAATAGTAGAATATAATAATATAATATAGGCCTAATAATAGTATTATTGTTGCAGTCAGGGGCGGACTGGCCATCGGGAGATTTCCCGAACGGCCGGACGATTTCAGGCCGAGCCGGCCGGCCGTAATTCTTTATTTTTTTAAATTTTTTTTATTATTATTTTATATTATTATATTATATTATATTATTATATTTTTTTCCATTGAAGATGTAAAAAAAGAGAAAAAGTTAAGTAAGCCGTGATTTGGGCTGGCCTGCTGGATATTTGCTTACAGCGCGAAACGGAGCTCTGGCCTGACGGCAGGGGTGGACTGGCCATGCACATGGGCCGGTCCATATTTTTGGGCCGGTCCAGGACTGTCATAATACGTCGGTCGTAGGTCCGGGGTGTGTTACGATCGTGCGCACCCCCCGTCGAGAATCGCGCGAAGGAAATTGCGAGGAGGAGAAAATTGCCCGGGCCGAATTTTGTTGCCAGTCCAGCCCTCATCCACAACCACTAGACTGAAATATGTTAAAAGGGTCAATTAAATCTATAGAAAATCAGTAGATATTATTGAAAATTATGTTTTTAATCTCGCTAAAGTGGAGTAGGCCTAATGGTTTTTACATTTTCATATTCGCCTCTTACATGTGTAGGCCTACTTGTTAGATAGGCTAAATAGCTGTGGCTGTGATCCTAGTTTTTTGGTGTAATGGCTTATATGTTTACAGTGCAGTGAAATAATCAAGAAGTTACGAATTGTAGTGGACTGTAAAAAAAAAAAAGGTTTTTAATATAATAAAGCCACACTCAATTCCATACACTGAAAGCCACACTCAATTCCATACACTGGAGACGGGCTCGTTATTTCACGTGTTCAAGGGTTTTCATCATTCATGATCTAAATAACAATAAATAAAGTTGAGCTCTGAGCTGTTTCAGCTGCACCTTTCGCATATATTGACATGTGGCTTGTACGCAACTAGTTGCTTCATGTTATTGCCAAAAGTACTATAGCAGCATATCTTGTTATTGTCAAGGATGACGATTGATATCTGGCCCCTGCACCCAAGGTTAAGCGCTCCCCGGCTCTAAGCAAAGAGCCAGGTCATGTTAACTGTCTGCATCTTCTCTCTTTCACGCAACTATATGCTTTATGTATCTGCATCAACTTTGAATCTCTCCAAATGATACTGCCTTGTGTTACATTGATTCCCGACCTCGCTGCTTTGCTGCAGAGACCACCCCGAACCAGAGAAAACTCACCTAATATCTAAACAACTTAACCATCTCTAACCTACTACCTAATCCTAACCATCTCTAATATAATCCCTAAATTTAAGCACCACTAACATCACACCGAAACGTAAAAATGTCTCGCCTAATAGGCCTACTTATTTATCTCTAACCTATAATCCTCTCTATCTAAATCTCGGATCCAGCAGTCCTGCTATAGCCGCGGAATAGTACAGACATTATGCCACCACAGAAACACAACATAGCCTAACATTTGTAGGCCATTACACCAAAAAACTAGGATCACAGCGGTATACACATGAGAGGCGAATGTGAAAATTAAAAACCATTAGACCTACTACTCTTTAGCGAGATTAAAAACAATTTTCAATAATATCTACTGATTTTCTAGATGTAATTGACTCTTTTAACACATTTCAGTCTATTAAGCTGCTGACTTTTGGTCCCAAGATCCTATTTTACTATAGGCGTGGTGGGTAGGAGAGAGAGCGCAAGAACACGTGTGTGTGTGTGTGTGTGTGTGTGTGTGTGTTTACAGTGCACTGAATGAATTAGCGTAGTGGTAAAATAATCAAAAAGTTACGAATTGTAGTGGACCGTAAAAAAAAGTTTTTTAATATAATAAAGCCACACTCAACTCCATACACTGGAGATGGGCTCGTTATTTCACATGTTCAAGGGTTTTCATCATTCATGATCTAAATAACAATAAATGGTTAACTCTGCCCTAAAAGTTGGCTCTGATCTGTTTCAGTTGCACCTTTCGCATATATTGACATGTGGCTTGCACGCAACTAGTTGCTTCATGTTATTGCCAAAAGCGCTATGGCAGCATATCTTGTTATTGTCATGGATGAGATTGATATCTGGCCTCTGCACCCAAGGTTAAGCGCTCCCCGGCTCTAAGCAAAAAGCCAGGTCATGTTAACTGTCTGCATCTTCTCTCTTTCACGCAACTATGCATTATGTATCTGAATCAACTTTGAATCTCTCCAAATGATACTGCCTTGTGTTACATTGATTACCGAGCTCGCTGCTTTGTGAGACCATCCTGAACCAGAGAAAACTCACCTAATATCTAAACAACTTAACCATCTCTAACCTACCTAATCCCAACCATCTCTAATGTAATCCCTAAATTTAAGCACCACTAACCTAACACCAAAACGTAACCATCTCTTACCGAATAGGCCTAAACTTATTCATCTCTAACCTATAACCCTCTCGATCTAAATCTCGGATCCAGCAGTCCTACTATAGCCGCGTTATAGTAGGACAGACATTATGCCACCACAGAAACACAACATAGCCTAACACTTGTAGGTCATTACACCAAAAAAGGTAGGCCTACACATGCAAGAGGCGAATATTAAAAATGTAAAAACCATTAGGCCTACTCCATTTTAGCGAGATTAAAAACATAAATTTCAATAATATCTACTGATTTTCTATGTAATTGACTCTTTTAACACATTTCAGTCCATTAACCTGCTGACTTGTGGTCCCAAGATCCTATTTTACTATAGGCCTAAGGGGATTATCCATTTGCTGCTCGGGTCCCTAAATGTACTCTTTTTACACAGGCTTTTATTTAATCATATTTGTATACATTTTAAGAATCCACTTTATTGTATTCACTTTATTTGTTTTATTGTGTTTTACCCATTGCAGCGGAGGTACATGGCTGGACTCTTTCACTCTCTATTGAGCTCCGTCTGGAAATGTGTGAACACTGAACAGGTAGTGAAGATGGCTCTCTTTTTATTTGCTTGATGAAGGACATCTGCATGATGCAATGGATCAATCACATGTAGCCTTCTAACCGGACCTTATCACATCATATCCTTAATATCTTTCTAATGCAAACAGCAAGACAAACGTATCCAGCAGTGCCAGCACAGACGTCAGATGTCACATGAAACCTGGAATTGAGTCGGATTTGAATAAAACTTAATAAGTAGTGTAACAGTAATAGAAGTAATGCTGCTTGAGGACATATGCGCCGAGGCAGACTCCACTTTGAGGGTGAACAAGGGAAAGATATTGCTTTTATGTTAACGTTTTCATATTCATTTTTTAAGACAGATAAATAAGAACACTCTTATTCACTCATTATCAACTATATCTACACATTTACAATGGTTGGCTTATTGACCATTGTGAGAACGTTGGACAACTTGTGACAATTTACAAAACACAAATCCTACCCAGTAGTCTGTTTTTCCGTATTTCTGAATGTATATTTTATATTTATGTTATACACACAGAAATATATTATTATTATTATTATTATTATTATTAAAAGTGACAATGAACAACACGACTTCAGTCCCCCGCGCAAACCAACAGCCACTCGCTGTCTTCCTCTCTCCCTGTCTGGCGAGGGTGTAGCAGCAAGCATGTATGAGTTTGCGCCGGGGGGTGGGGCCAGGGACGGGGGCTAGAGGAATAGACCAATAGGCCGGAAGAGGGGCGCCAGCAGTGGTCATTCTATGGCTTCATCATTTTCCCTTATTCTACTTGGCCCGCCGGGAATTGTCTCGGTGCTCCCGATGTTCAGTCCACCCCTGCTACAAAGTCACATAAGTACTTTTAATTAAACCATGCTTTCATTTACAGAGAATAGTCTCACAAACTATTGCAAATTATATCAACTAAAAAATTATAAATATCTGAGAACACCAGACTTTTCCTTCAATACCACCAACCTGTCTCATTATCATCAACACCATTTTAAAGTAGGCAAAGTTTCTCAATAAAACCCCTTCGTTTTATTCCCACGTATTGTTAGATATTGTTGGCTTAATAATTATTCAACAAGATATATATGTATTCATCGGGCAAACACAAAAACTAAAATTTGACTCGTTTAGTCCAGCTGCACCTTTCACAAATGTACTATTGAAGCGAAGCCAACCGTGTGCAGATTATCAGCATTGCCTACTTTCTATCACCTAGAAACTTGTTCTATTGAAATCCTTGTTGTACACTGTTGTTTTACTTTCTAATGACAAATGTACTTCTTGTAAGTCGCTTGGATTTGGCTTTTTATTGAAGCTGGAATGAGTACTTGTTGACCATGAAGGCAGTGGATGAGGGCTAAAGGGAGCCGCTTGTATCAATCCCAATTGTTCTATTTTGCTTTAATAGTATTATAATAATAATAATTATTATTATTATTATTATTATTAATAATAATAATAATAATAACAATACATATGTCTGTGTGTATAATATGAACAGGGTAGGATTTGTATTTTGTAAATTGTCACAAGTTGTCCAACTTTCTCACAATGGTCAATAAGCCAACCATTGTAAAAGTGTAGATATATTTGATCATGTTTAGAATGTTCTTTTTTATCTGTCTTAAAAAATGAATATGAAAACGATAACATAAAAGCAATCTCTTTCCCATGTTCACCCTCAAAGTGGAGTCTGCCTCGGTGCATATGTGCTCAAGCAGCATTACTTCTATTGAAGCCGACTCATTTCCAGGTTTCATGTGACATCTGACGTCTGTGCTGGCACTGCTGGATACGTTTGTCTTGCTGTTTGCATTAGAAAGTTATTAAGGATATGATGTGATAAGGTCCGGTTAGAAGGCTACATGTGATCCATTGCATCACGCAGATGTCCTTCATCAAGCAAATAAAAAGAGAGCCATCCTCACTACCTGTTCACACATTTCCAGACTGAGCTCAATAGAGAGTGAAAGAGTCCAGCCATGTACCTCCGCTGCATTGTCCTTTGTGGCCTGCTGCACGCCCTCGCCCTGGCAGGCCCGCCTTCCCAGACTTCAACTGACCTGAAGCTCCAGTGCGGCTCCTGTCCGCTGTGCTGGTTCAACCATGATGGCCACTTCTACAAGTTTGTTGCTACCGGAATGACCTGGGCTGATGCGGAGCTCCACTGCCAGTCTTTGGGCGCAAACCTGGTCTCTATCCATAACGACAGATGAAAATAACTTTGTTTCCATGCTGATGAAGAACTTTGCAACCGACCACAGTCCTTGGATTGGACTCAGTGATACTCGTAAAAAAGGCAGCTGGATGTGGAGCGACGGTTCCCGGAGAGACTTTGATGCTTGGCATAAGGGACAGCCTGACAACTATCTTGATAGGGAAGATTGTGGCCATATGTATATTCATTCATCTGAATGGAATGATGTGGTATGCGATCGTCTTTATCCTTTTGTTTGTAAAGCTCGTAAAAGCTGTTCATAAAGTCGACATTGGCTTGTGTGTGTAAACAAAACCTGATGTTTATTTGAACCACAACCATAAAAATATTACCAATCAAGAGGACTTTGTGTCTTTTCATATTGGATTTACTGTAGAGATTATTGCAAACAAGAGGGGGATCAAACTGAATGTTTTCAGTTGGCATTGTTTATAATAGGTGTAGCCCAAGCTAGGCCTACCACCAGACTACGCCACCCCCTAGGCTAAACTGGAATAGAGAGGGGGACTCTGTCCCAATAATGGTCCAACACAGGCTCTTGGAAAAATATAAAGTTTATTTATTTTTTTTGTTTCTCGTTAAAAATAAAGTGTCACTTCAAAGATCAATACATAAATAAATACACAGACACAGTTCATGGGGATGACCGCCATTGGGTGAGAATCCTGAGCCACTAACACCCAGACTGACAAGGGGGGCCTGCCTCTGATACCACATGTGAGCACACTAAAAGTTCATTGGACCACACCACTACAAGTGCACCACTCAGGTACATTAAGAACAGGAGGTTTCATGCTTCATTGCACTACACAGCACATAATATCAGGGTGAGAAAACTTATAGAGGAGAACCTGCCAACCTGTACTCTAGGCTAGGGCCCAATCACTTCCCAGGCGGATGAGGGGGGGGAAGGTCACAGGGGGAAAAAAATAAACAAACAAACAAAAAGAAAACCCTCTAACCCAGAGGTCTTCAACAGGGGGTCCGCGGAGGTACTGCAGGGGGGGGTCGCAAACGTTTTGGTTGATTAGACTTTTTTTTTTATATTCCCCCCGCAATTTTTTTCCACAAATTGAAATGTCTTTAAATACACATTAACATGAATCCAACACACTGTAGTGAACAGATAAATGGAGGCAGAAGATGTCTTTCAGTCAGCAATGCACACATTCAGCGACACACAGGAGCTCTTTCAAGCTGGGCACCAGTTCATTCTGTTAAGAATAAATAATAACATATGTATCAACAGGCTGTAATATCTACACATAGCCACAAAGGAACAGTAAGAAATATATAAGTTGTATTAACCGCACCTGGCCACCAGATGGCGGCACACATAATACACTGGGGGCGGGTGCTAAACACTAGCCAATCAGAGCATAGTATGCGTCATAGAGGCCACGCCTGCCCAGATACTACCAAACTACAGATCCGGGGGGGAGGCCAGAAACCCTACAGGCAGCGTATCTGGACAGATACCCAGCTAAGGGTCGCTCCACGCGTGTGAATTTTACAATTCCTCTCCATTTGCTTGATAGATAAATACCTAAAACTAAACAAATAAAGTGAGTTAAAGCGATCCTGTGTCGGCAGCCTTCATCCTCAAAGAACACATCACAATTCACAACATGTCCCATCAACGAGGAATCAGAATCAGAAATACTTTCATAATCCCAGGGGGGAATTACTTTCGTTACATTACTCCATATGTAATAGACATAGGCCTACATATATTAAGAATATATATATATATTAGTGCTGCATTTGCATTAATGTCATAGTTAACTCGCAATTAATCACAAATAATAACACATTTTTATCTATTCTAAATGTCCCTTGATTTCTTTTTGTCCCATTATTTTTTCTCATTTTAATGCTCTTATCATCATGGAAAAGTGGATCGACTTGCTTTGTGCAAGTTGTCGCCTGGCTTTGACGAGGGGGCGGAGAATTCGCATCAGCTGTGTGCTTCCAGCCATCAAGTGGTATTTCAGACTGGACGTGCTGCGATGATAGCTCAGTTCACAACGACAAAACACACAGATCACTTTGGTCTTGTCAATGGAACCATTTAGAAACTTTTTAAAAGTAAACTTTCCATTCAGAATATTATTGGCATCCATTTCGGCGTCTCGCGCTCGCCATCCACTCAAAACGTAACGTCTACTAGTCTTAAACAAGTGTGTGCAGCGTGCCTGTTGTTCTTTATTTCCGCTCTAGCTAGATCCAGTGTGGTGTTGTAGTTTTTGACGGAATGAGGGCTGTGTGAGTGCGCGTGCGTGCGTGTGTGTGCGTGAGCGAGCCTGGGTTGAGCGCGAGGAACATCAGGAGAGAGTTACGGCTAACTTTATGTTGGAGTTGTTTTGGCGTGGTTACGGCCAACAGTAACCTGTTCTGTTGCAACAATAAATGTTGTTTGCTGAACAACACTGCATCGTCGTTACAACGCGTCCTGGCGGACGCTACATTATGTTTATGAATGGCAGTGGCATGGCCACCCTACTCACTGTACCTTGCACATGAATATATGAACCTGTGTATTATTTCAATATCTTAGTATTGAATGCACAACAACAAGGTAAATTTATACATGGCACTATCGGACCTGTTTAATATAAAACACAATTGTACACAATATATAGGCTATAAGTAGGGGGTCCCTGCTCCATCTCTCTATCAGTTTGGGGGTCCTTGGCCTGGAAAACATTGAAGACCCCTGCTCTAACCTGTGGCTCACAGTCTACTCCTAACCACGTACATTCCACTAGGCCCCCAGGCTAGAGGGGAAAACAAATAAGCAAAACAAAACAAAATCCTAAAAGCAGCACCCGGACATACAATCAATCATCCATCACACATACAGAACAGCAGCCGACAATGCTGTATTGCAGCGTGCTTCTATAAGGAGAGCAAGCAGGACATGTTTAAGTGTTTGGCAAACACAGCAGACTTGCACTACAAGCATGGACCACTAAAGGCCACACACTGTGAGAACACAGAGCAGTGTTATATTAACAAGTGTACTATGTATGGAGAAGTTTCATGTTAGCAACTGTGCAACATGAAACAAACAATACATGTTAGCATTCTAGACGAGTGCATGCACTCTAAGAAGTAATGTGTCATTTTTCTTACACATTCATTGTGTCAAGGCTTTTTTAACACGTGTTGATAATGACACAAAATGAGTATTATTCTGTTAAATTATCTGACACATTTTGTGTTAAACTGTATATTATTAATTGTTATTTTAAAATGTGAGACACAATTAATAAAGTAGGCTGATATATTTTTATGTATTCATCACAAACAAAGAATGTTGTTTGGACGTGGTTTGATTTATTTCAAAATGTTGCTTTAAATATATAATACCGATCAGCCCCCCCCCACTTCGCTTTTTCTCCGTGCTGTTCCTCGTGTATGGTCATCCTGCTACTGTCCCAGTGTTTTTCCGTCGTTCCAGTGTCAGGATGGAACATCTTGAGGAGGTGAGTGAACCTTTACTGTTTATGGAGTGAACAGTCTACTTCACTTTGATGTAGATGTTGAATTATATTTTTGAAAAATGGGCAGGTGTTAGTTAACTATCATTAAGTTCGCTAGCAGCTAGTGCTAGCTGTGCACATCACTTTAGTGGCAAGTGATTTATCTAAATTTCGTGTTAGCCGTCTTATAGTGAGATTGTTGCAAATTTGCTTTTTGACATTACTCAGACAATTTAACATCAAAACTGAACGTCACTTAGCGCTAACGGCATGCGTTAGCGCTAATGCTAACGGCATGCCGTTACGGCATGCTAACGCATGCCGTTAGCATTAGCGCTAAACAATTTGGATAAGTTAGCCATCAGACAAGGTCGGAACTTGCAAGAATGTTGTTCTAGTTGCTTGTTCATGAACAGAAATATTCGTAACGATATGATTTATTGTATTGGGCGTAATGTCGCTAAGATCACAAAAGTGGTCCAAGTGTTATTGCTAACATTGCTAACATTTTAAGCGCGAAAATGAACATTGCATCATAACCGTTGCAGTTCAAAATTTCATCTCGTTCCATTTCTGATATTCGCGCTCTTCTTTGACCATCCGCGACGCCACTGGAGCATGTCTTTTAGAATCACTGAATCCAGAGACGGTTAATAAAGGAAATTTGCAGAAGTTTAGAAAGCTAGCGAGTTAATTTAGTGTTTTATGAGTTTTGGGTATTAATACTCATCTCTCCCATTGTCTAGTTTCACATCATAGGCTAACATTGCCAGGGTATTGTTGAATTGAAGGCACTCAGCTGGGCATTACATACATGGTTTGGGGATACTTTGTTCATAAACTGCATTTTAACCCCTATACATGCTATAAAAAATACTGTCATGAACTGTAAAATCGATGTGATGGAAAAACTGGCATCTACAATTGTTGGCCATGCCAGTACTGTACTGGGGCCTATAGACCTAATAGTCATGCATTTGTAATTTAATAAGGTCTGTCTTCTATTTCCAGGGCATGGATCATGAAGAAATGTTCAAAATTCTGGCAACAGTGTTCAAGAAAGAAGTGGAGATCTCCAGGAAGATATATACTGTCCACAACACACAGCAGCTTATAAATCAGACATGTGATGCTGGTTTCCAAATTGACAGGCTTTTGAAATTTGATGCAGATTTTTCAGAATTCATTGATGTTGACCCAAATGTTTGCATAAGCGACTTGGATAAATTCCAGATTTACCTGTGTGAATCAACCAACTCTCAAGCTGACAATGCAATGGCCTGTCATGTTCAGGTAAGTGTCCTCTGTAAAGTTAGTCCTATTACCCTTCATTGACCCACACTGTTTCACATTTCCATTTAGATGGCATTTAGTTATTGGCTTTAATGTAGCAATAGGTCTACTTAATCCTCAATATCACACTATTTTTCTGCACAGCAACCTAACCCGGAGCAGACAACAGGCTTAGAACCTCTGATACAAAAAAAGTTGCCTGAAATATTTGAAGAAATAAGAATCAACGGCATCGTCTCCGAGAAGACCAGACTGAAGCTTGTCAAGCTTGTCGTTTCTGACTTAGTGGAGAGGCATGGATTGTGAGTAGACTATATATAGACAGTTGTTGTTTTTCTGTCTGAAAGTTAAATCCTTCGGTCAGTTTCAGACTAAGGTATTATGTGGAGTTTGTTTATAAAAACAACTAAAATAACCAATAATAGCAACACATCACATGTTTATTTGGGATATTTTGTAGTTATCCATCTTCTGATGAAAAGGTAGCCCTGGCGGGTACCATCATTGCCACTGTTCCATGCCTGAAAGTTCAAGTGGATGGGAAAGGACAAGGATTTGTAAGTATTTTATATGTTTGAGTAATAGTTTGAAGGTCATCTGGAAGCTAGTTTTTGAATAATACCTGGTTTTGTAGAAATACTACCTACTTTTTCATAGAAAACCAATAACCTGTTTGCCAAAACATTACAGAAGGCCAATTTCCACCAGAAAACGCTATGGCAGCAGAACAACTGACCAGCAACAACTATCTAAATTAAAATCTACTATCTAACTAAACTAATTATCTAACTAGAAATGTTTTGAAAGTGGGCAACCTTTGGTAAAGCTCAAAACTGCTGCTTCCTTAGCTGGTTGAGTAGCAGCCTACATTGACTGGAATGGATTCTTTTCTATATCTCTTTGCAATGTGTCTGACGTTACTTGAACTCTTTACCTGAACTCTTCTCTCTCAGCTTCATTGTGGAGGTCACTTATACAGTCTGATCGATGTAAAGTATTAATTTATGTAGAATCGTGGCAAGTGGTACTTGACTTACATGTGAATATCTCATTAATTATCTTAGGAGCATTTTTATGACCCGTCATCCCACACTGGATTTTTGGAAATTCGACTCCGCAACATTCGCAGAAAGCTTGAGGAAGATCAGAGACGGTACAGAAAACATAAGAGACGCAGAGAGGTTGGTCAGAACCCGGTTCAGGAAGTGCAAGACGCCAATGATACCCGTGAGTTGATCAACCTAATGAAAAGGCTGAGACCCTCTGCAGAGAACCTGGCCTCAATCAAATCCGGAATGCAGAGAACTTTCACCCACTGTAGATCATGGATATCCAGTCTGTCACCCACGATGGGTGAAGTCTTCCAAGAATATCCACGATTCCTGGACATACCTGCTTTAGTAAGTGCCCCATCAAAGCCTTTTGGTTCCTACTTTAGAAATGTAGTATGTGAACCTCTGGTACATGGCTTCAGGGTTCCAAACAAGTAAATTGTCATCAACTTTGATATTTCAGCTGTTTGTACAATAAATTCATGCTAATGAAGTTATTAATGCATTAAAATACTAGTCATTGACAAGCCTCAGTTACCTTGTAACCCCCTTTCCCGCAGATTGTACTGATGGTGGCCGTTTCTTTCAATTTGTCTTCAATCATACCAAAACAATTGTTTTGTTTTTCTGCTAAAGTTTGATTCAGAGTTCAACACCCTGTGCGAGGGAAAGGGAGATTTGTTCATGAGAAGATGGGAAGCCGTGATCATCCCGCAGCTGACCGCAGTTGCAGTCAAGGAGAAACATATTGCATCGCTCACTGAGGGAATGGATGGCCTAATAGATGGTATGCTTTCAATTTTCAGCATCTTAACATGTTGGATAAGTGGATCCTCAAAACAGATACTAGGAACTGTTTCTAAAGCTTTCAATGTCTTAATATGAATTGATGAGATGACTGCTTCTTTTTCCATTTGCAGATGAGAGGAGCTACAGAATGCTACAAATTCTGACCCATCTTCTTCCCCCAATCGCATCCAGCCGGTGCAGTGTCAAGTCTGCCATTACACACCTGATTGACTTTGTACCGGTAAGGTTTGATTTTTTGGTTTTAATACTAATGTAAACAGTTCTTGAAAATATTTGGAATTTGATTATTTATCTAGCAGGAGTTGACCTGACCTGTTAGATATCTTTTGCTCCAGATTATCCTATAAAAAGCTTGTGCTATTGTCAATATTTTCATGAATTGTTACATAATCCAAAGCAATTTTGTGCATTCTCCATATCCTAGTTATTCATATAACTTGTTCTTGACCTTGCATTGTGCACAAGAAATGTAATGCTGGTAACAATTAACGGTTAACGGGTAGTTAATTTAAGTTTGACATTTTTGTTGAATAGTGATATGTTAAAAAATCAATTCAAAATTCATATTTTTTTGTCAAATTTGTACCGTTAATACGACACGCAGGTGTGATATAGATATGACATTATAAGTCCATATTGGCAAATTAATGTTGATTCATCGATTTCCCCCCCCCCCCCCCCCCCCTTTCAGACTGGAACTAGCATCTCATCCCTCTGCACTGATGACTCTGAATCCCACCCCTCGCCGCCACATCTCCTATCGATTGGTAGCTTCAGGGATCCAATTCGGCAGTATGTCATCATCGGAAAGAACGATAAGGTCATCATTCCCCTTGACCAAGATCTCACTGGTGCTGTGGACAAACTGTTCAAGCTGTTTTGGGTCTGTAACTTGGCATATCCACCCCAACTGTCATCAGTTTTTTCCTTCCTGGAGTATGTCTACAATATCCCCCTCTCGACCAACAGGAAGTCAAAGGTAGTGGACCTTATTTCGAAAATGAAAATGGTTAAGTAATCAGCAAAGACAATGTATGTTTGTCCAAAATGCAAGTTATACTTCAAGCAAAGTAAGACTCTTATTTCGCATCTTCGTGATATTCATGCATTATCAGACCAATTCGACTTCATTCTGACTTGTAGCCAAGATGGCTGCCCAAGAACATATCACTGCATGAATTCATTTTCCAAACACCTAAGTAGAGACCACAAGATTACACAAGCCTCTGAAGATGAACCTCATCAAAACCATTCTGAAATCACTACTCCCATAGCAACTGTTGAGATCTCAACCGAGGAGGATAATATTGTTGAGGATGGCATAGTAGAGCCCGAAAGGTCTGCAATCACCCCAAAGAGTGCTACAGCATCATTTGTTGCAAAAATGTATTCTCGGTCAAATGTTAATTTTGCTGATGTCACCAGAACTGTTAACTATGTTAAACAATTAATGGAAACAACTGTTGGTGAATTACAAGCTTCAGTGGCTTCAACGTTCAGAAATTTAGAAGTGCCAGAAGACAATGAAAATGTGCAATCCCTGATGGGACAATTTGAAAGTGCCAAACACATGTTCGATGAAATTGATACACCCTTTAAAATGAAAACCTATTTTGCAGAGGAGTTGGATTTGATTAAGCCTAGGGAGATATTTCTTGGCCACAGAGCAGACACTCTAAGAAAAGATGGTCAGGTAATGCAAATTTTAGCACCTGATACGTGCCAGTATGTATCAATAATCGACACAATTCGATTTCTTTTTTGCAACAATCAGATGCAGAAACTTTACTTTCAAAGCAAAAAAAGATATGATGATAAAATGTCTGATTATAGTCACGGTTCTCGCTTTTTATCAAATCCATTATCTTCCTTGCATCCTGATTTTCTCCAAATTCAGTTGTACTATGACGACGTTGAAACAACAAATCCTTTGGGATCGAAAACCAAGATTCATAAGATGGGTGCGGTTTACTTCATCATAAGAAACCTGCCGCAGGAATTCAGTTCTTCTCTTGCTCATATTCATTTATGTCTTCTTTTCAACTCAATAGATAGGGAGACTTATGGGTTTGCGAAGGTAATGGAACCGTTACTTGAGGATATCAGACTCCTTGAGAGTTCTGGCATTGACATAGATGTTCATGGACAAACTCGTAAGTTGTACGGGACCATCACAGTTTTAACTGCAGATAATTTGGCAATGCACACCATGTGTGGTTATGTAGAGAGTTTCTCAGCCAATAAGCTTTGCCAGTTTTGTTTAATAGCCAAACAACAAATACAGACTGTGTTGGATGATGACAATGTTGAGATGCGAACTAGAGAGAACTACACAGAACATGCCAGGTTATGTGATGCAAGCTCAACCGGTGTAAAGGAAAATTCTTGTTTAAATACTTTGAAATACTTCCATGTTACTGAAAACATTTGTGTAGACATCATGCACGATGTACTTGAGGGCATAGCTCCATTGGAAGTAAAATTACTGTTGAGACAATTGATCTATGAAGAGAAATGTTTCACATTAGAGCAGCTTAACCACAGAATTGTAACATACGAGTATGGTTATATGAATGTGAAAAATAAGCCTAGTGTCATCATTGGCCTAAGATCATCTGAAGGTGCCGTCCGGCAAACAGCTTCTCAAATGTGGTGTCTTCTACAGGCTTTGCCATTTTTGGTAGGGGATCATGTTGAGAGGAACAATGAGTATTGGTGTTTGTTTATATTATTGCGTGAAATTTGCAGCATTATATTTGCACCAGTAGTAACAACAGGGCTTGCTGTTTTTTTAAAGCAGATAATTATAGATCATCACATACTTTTCAAAAAACTATACAATAGGAATCTCACTCCAAAGCACCATTTCATGACCCACTATGCGAGGATGATCTGTGAATTCGGCCCCATCTCTCAACTTTGGTGCATGCGCTTTGAGGCGAAGCATAATCCGTTTAAGAGACATGCACATGTTGTATGCAATTTTAAAAACATTGCTAAAACTCTAGCATATAAACATCAGGTGCAACAACTTAGCAACTTTAGTATGAGTGATCCATTTTGCACCCTTCCTGAGAACAATGCATTTCCGGTACTGCTTGGCTCGTTACAAGTGCCAGAAAGTATTCTTGACGAGCTTCAGATAGCCTTTGAACAAGAGTTGACTGTGACCAGCACTGTATATGTGACCCATTTGATCAGTTTAAAAGGCCAAGAGTACAGAACGGGATCTGTACTCCCTTTGAAAGCAAAGAATCACGGAGAGATTGTTTTTTGTGAAATTATTCACATAATACCAAAAGAGCAGACCTTTTTCATGGTTGTTAATTTACTTGAAGTTCTATATTTTGATTACCATTTCTATGCATATGTAATTAAACCGACAAAAGAATACAACATTGTTACCGTAAATAAATTGCTTGATTTTAGGCCACTTAATATAGTTAAAGATTTTTTCTCAGATGATATGTACATTAACCCAAAATACAAGATGGTTTTACCTTGACTTGTCTTTATGTCAAATATAATCCAAAGATGTGTGTTCAGATGAACTGGATTTTTAAATACAAGTGTATATATAATTGTACTGCTGTATGTTGTGATATATGTTTTAATGTGCTGATGTATGTTAATTGTGCTACTGTATTTTGTACTGATGTGTTGTATTATGTATGTTGATGTTGAAGTCAATAAACTAATCATCAGAATATCAATCAGCTTTATTGGCAAGGCTCATTCTTAATTCTTAATTTATTCATTATTCCTAATTTATTTGTGCCAGTGGGTTAATACTGAAATAAATTACCCTAGTGTGCATAAATGACACATATATGTGTTTAAAACTATTACACTTTACTGACACACACTGTGTCAGAATAACACATTAATGTGTCAATATATGTGACACATCTAATGTGTCGAGTTGAAATTGACACAAAATGTGTCGTCCCTGAGCACACACATCAGATGTGTTGAAATTCTACACAATTTGTGTCATTTTTGACACATTACTTCTTAGAGTGTGGAAACAGTTTCTACCCTCCCCACCCACAATGTAAGCAGAACAAAAACGTACCGTCGCTGTCTAAATGCTGCACCAGAGAAGCAGCACACCCGGCGTCTATATCTAAGCCTGTCCCGACTTAACTAATTTGCTACTAATCACAGCCCACCCCCCTTACTAGTGACGCAAACACGCCAGACCAGTGACAGTGAGGTGAAGCAAAATAAAAGTTCCCTACACCAATTGGTCCTACCGGCTACAATCCACCCCCTCCAAATGAATCGGCGACCCAACGATGACAGCTCAGGTCCTGGACTCTTTTCCTTCTGTACCTATTGGTCCATTGTTTCTGCATCCACTGCTCGGGAAGTGAGGGGATTAGAATGCTGACCCGCCCTAGGTCTCACTGAGCGCTAGGTCCGCCCTAGGTCTCACAATTTCCTTTGGGTCTTAACCCATCAGGGTCACTTCGCATCTCGGACCGATGAACTTGACGGACCCGTACCTCCCCAACTGCCGGGGCCACCGTGTACACTGCACCTGTTCCAGAGGGGCCACGTACCACTTGGGAAGGCTGACGGATTCCAATAATCTTGAATTTTATTTCTTCCTTGTACATGGTTCCTCAAATAAACAAACTCCCCCTCTTTGAAGCCAGTATCGTTTACTTGGTCATTATGGCTTTGGTTACACCTCCGAGCTAACTCGGCCGCCTGTTGTCTGACATGCTCGTGAGTCATTCTGACGCTTTGTTGGTGCTTCTGGACCCACTCCTCCAGGGGCGGGTCGTTTGATGCCGTCTCTCCAGTCCCAAGCAGGAAATCCACTGGCAGCCGGGGGTGGTGGCCAAACATCAGATAGTATGGAGTATGTCCAGTAGTCTGATGGGGGGGGGGTGGTGTTATAGGAGAAGGTAAGTTGAGGAAGATGTTGTGGCCAGCGTCGCGTCTCTTCCACCGGCAGTGTGCGCAGGAGGTCATGCAAAGTACGGTTGAACCGTTCACACCGTCCATTACCCTGTGGGCGATACGGCGTGGTTCGACTCTTCTGATGCTGCGTTCCATTTATCTCGTAAACTCGTCGCCCGAGTTGTACTGACGCGAGTATGTGACGTCACTTCCTGGGTCGTACTAGTTATAGCGGACATTACGAGTCGGAAAGAACAACATGGACGCCACCAGTGTAGCAGCTGCGTGATATGCAATGTGATATGTTTTTAGCCACATTAGCCTATTTAGCAAACCAGTTCGAAAACATAGCTTTACATTGTATTGCACGCACAGCAAAACAGTGCAATGCATAAATTGGTGACCGGACTAAAGCAGAAATGTAAACAAGTGTGTAAGAGCATTTAAAATCAACATTAAAACGACCAACGTAGTACACAAATACATCTCAACTTAATTAACTATGGGTGCAGCCATCTTCGTTTTCTAAGTCGTATGTTCCGCTTTGTTCAACTCGGTGTACTCTGAAGGACCCCGAGTTGGACGGCGTATATTACGACCAAAAGGGGGCGTGTCTCGGTAAATGTCGCGAGATAGCTGCGAGATTTACCACTTTCCAACTCGGGCGACGAGTTTACGAGACAAATGGAACGCAGCATTCATAGAAATAAACTAGAAGTCGCGTTGAGCCTCTTGGAATGCGTCGATGCGGCCGCCATCTTGGTACAGTGGATCAGTGAATCATTTGACTACGCCTGCGAGTGAAAGATGCCAGACTTTTGCGCCGCATACGGCTGTATGCGGCGCAAATTATATATACATATACATTAATATATATTATATATAAATATAAATATATATTATATATAAATATATATATATATATATATATATATATATATATATATATATATATATATATATATAAATAATATACCATTTCATGAATCTTTATACCTGAACAAATGTTGAATATATGTATGTCTACTAAATGTTGAATCTTTATACCTGAACAAATGTTGAATATATGTATGTCTACTAAATGTTAAAAAAACAAATAAATAAATAACAGCATGAACATAAATGTGGAAAGTATTTTCCTTGCCTGGAAAATGTATTGTGTAATTAATTGTCTCTAAAAAGCTGTACAAGATGCCTGTGTCTATGGACTATAGTCCTTCATTTTATTTATTTATTTATTTTTAAAGCAGGTAAAAAGATGTTACTCTTGTACTATATTAAGATATAGTATTATTTGCCTGAAAATAATTGTGCACAGTAAATTGTCTGGAGTTCTCTACAAATGCCTTTTACGTATAGTGTGCTACCCCTGAGATTATGGTGGTTGCAGGTAAGTAAACGGGTAATCAGGGCGGCCGTATCGACGCATTTCAAAAGGCTCAACGCGACTTCTAGTGTTTATTTCTATGCATGTCAGGCGCACTTTATCTGCCACAACTTAGGAAATTAATGGAAAAGGTTGTTTTACAACATTGTTAAGGCTTGACTAGGGCTTTGAATGGTAACGCTGCGGGCGTTTGTTTGATTGCCAGCATCTTTAAATTTACATTGTTGACATTGCTGGCCTATTTTGTAATGGAATATAATTATGTCCATTGGATTTTGAACGTAAAAACAGGTTATGTTAACAAAAACGTCTTATATTATTTTATTTTGACATTCTTAACGAAGCAAGAAAATGAAATCGCCGATTATAGGTATTTTAATCATGTATGAATAGCCTATGGCAGGCATTCCCAAAGTGTGGTGCGCGCACCCCCAGGGGTGCGCAAGCTACGACCAGGGGGTGCGCGAGAGGAAAAATGTAATGGCGGTCTGGTGTAATATTACACAATTACAGCGCTGTTTTTTAAGTGGGATTTTTCCATACAATAAAAAAACATGAACAGTAAACATTTCCTTTGTAATCCCTTTTATTTTAAATAAAAAACTATAATTTCTTAGTTTTTGATAGCAACGTTCTTATTTTCCTCCGCGGCGCTGCGCCGCGACGGGCTCTGGGTCGGCTTGGAAGGGTTCGGGGGCTTCCCGGGGCCGCGGACGCAGTATCTCGCTGCGCCTTCCTCTCCCCCCTCACGGGGGTTGGGGACGGGGCCCCCTCGCCCCCGGCGTGACTGTCGACCGGGACGGACTGTCCTCAGTGTGTCCCAACCGCGTCGCGTCGTTCAGGGCGGGGATCCGGCTCACGTACAACTGGCGCAAGGGGTCGGCGGCGATGTCGGCTACCCACCCGACCCGTCTTGAAACACGGACCAAGGAGTCTAACGCACGCGCGAGTCAGAGGGTCCTACGAAACCCCGCGGCGCAATGAAAGTGAGGTCCACGGTCATTTAATAGGCCTATTGCTGCAATTTTTCTTTTACACGGCTGAAAATAACCGTAGGCGTGCTTTCTGTCACTGAGCCGTGTCTGTCACTCATCCTCTTAAAAGTGGAAACTTGTGCGTAGCTTTGTTGCATTATATTGAAACTTTGATGGTGTTATTGTCATGCGTGTTCTGGTTATTTGCGCATGATTAAACATGTCTTTATATGGCGATAAAACAAAGCTTTTTTTTTTTTTTTTTTTGCGGTGGGGATTGGGGGTGCGCCAACCCGGTTGGGATGTAGAAGGGGGTGCGCAGGAAAAAAAGTTTGGGAACCGCTGGCCTATGGCCTTGTCCTCGATTGACGTTCGAAGCTGCGTTCCCCTGTACCAAGATGGCGGCTTTGTTTACGCATTCGTTCTAATAGACCGTGGTAGTCAACGCGACTTCTAGTGTTTATTTCTATGCGCAGCATTAACTAATTTGCTACTAATCACAGCCCACCCCCCTTACTAGTGACGCAAACACGCCAGACCAGCGACAGTGAGGTGAAGCAAAATAAAAGTTCCCTACACCAATTGGTCCTACCGGCTACAATCGGCTTAAATTATAATAACTAATTATTGTTATCAACACACTTAAATTACAGCATGAAGCAATGGGTAAAACAAAACAAACAAATTCAAATAAAGTATAGGAGCAGCAAATGGCTAATCCCCTTATTCACCGCAGAAAGGTTTTGTGGGGTGGTGGCAAAATGTCGGTTGATAATCTGCCATCTTCAGAAATTATTTAGCGCAATGCAAAGCTGTGACTACATTTTTTAAACAAATTGTTATGGTTTAAAATTGAATGGAAAGCCTCCCTACTATGAAATAAAACTATATTTATAGTTTATTCATAATTATTTCTTTCTGAGGCATAGCACACCCAGCCCCCTCGCCCCCGCTCAGTTCACACCGCCTCGCCATACAAGATGGAGCGGGGGGGCTGCTGTGCCTCAGAAAGAAAGGCCCCCCCCCGCCTCATGGCCTCTGTTATTGATCATATCATTTACACATGCGCAAAATCTGTGTTAAATACGGTAAATGCCTACTCAAATTTGTATTTACCCCATCGCTTAAAGAATATCTGTACCAATTCCTTTATTGGCAATGAATGGAATCCCGACTTCTGCTCTCCGTCTTCGTTTTCTTAATTTTTCGTTTGGCAGCGCCGGAGGAATACCGGCGTTTACGTGCCATCATGTCGTACTTTACCAGCAGCATAATGATTGATTGGACAGTTGTTGCAGCACCTGTGCCAAATCCATCCACTGACATGATTGACACGGGGGCCCGTGGGTCAGAGAGATGTTGATTGGCTGGCCATGATCTATCCATTGTCCGGAGTCCTACGTAATTGCGTATTCAGCGTATAGGGCGGGCCGTACTGGGTATTAGGTTAGAGAGGGTTAAATTCAGGTATTAGGTTAGAGAGGGTTAAGTGTAGGTATTATATTAAGATGGTGGGGTTCAGATATTAGGTTAGAGATGGTTAAGTGGTTAGATAGCCTATATATAATATAATATAAGTGGCCCTGAGACAGTATAAAAATAAATGCAGTGTAAAGTGGCCCATTTTACACTTTAGAGAGGGCTTTTCCTTTTAATCTAATTAACGTTGCGCAAATTACGACAAATACCGCGAGAAAACAACACCACTACCGTGGCTTTTTTTTGGGGGGGGGGGGGGGGTTACTGTAAGTTTCATCCGCGGAGATGTGGCGCCACCTGGTGGCCAGGTCTGAAACTAACCTCCCTCCCATCTTGTGCCAACAAGTGCCAATTAGAAAACAAAAAACAAAGCATATAATACGACTTTTATGGACTTTTATGTACTGTTGTTATTTTGTCCGCCTCACCCCCCGTTTGCAGGTATCCAATCAAACTACTCCCCGCAGATTGGCTTATCCATCTACTTTGCGTAAGCGTGCGTAAAACCCCAATAACCAACCAGCCTGTGAACGCGACTCGCTTCAAAAAACCCTGCCCTACCACCCACCTTGCTTGTAGGAGGCCAGCACCATGCTGCGGTCCTCCACCTCCAGCACCGTGTCTATGTCCAGGTCGGTGGCGTACAGGAGGTCCAGCACCGCCCGGCCGTCGTTCCTCCGCAGGGCCTCCAGGAAGCGGGACCTCAGCTCCTTGACAGGCCAGCTGCCTGGGGCTCAGCTCCAGCTCCTCCATGATGACCGCACCGTGGAGAAGGGCTGAGATGAAATCCCAAAGTGCTGTGATGAAGCCGGTGATCATCAGTTATTATGCTGGAGGAGGGCCAAACACAGCACCACGACGTATGTAATCCGGGGGGGGGGGGGGGGTGGTTGGTGATCAATACAGTTTAAAAACCAGTCAGTGACAGGAGTAGTGGGTCTAACCGTGGCAGCGAAATATAATATGCCTGGAGTCCAGCTGGGTATTAGTAGAGTGTGTTATCATGGGTGGTGGTGGGTGTTGCATCACAATACACAAGAGGAAACCACATAGATGTCCCTTGCCGGGACTCGAACCCTGGTCTACCGATCTGATAACCTGCAGCGCTCTGCGTTGCGCCACCTGGACGCCCACAGTGATGTACTAGGAAGTCGCACTTGTATTTGACATTACAATTCATGTAGAAATAAAACAACACCACAGCAAACTCTCTCACTGGGACTTGAACCCGGGGCTCCTGTGTGGATCACACGCAATTCTCTCCCCTGCGCCACAACGTCGCACTTGTATTTGACGTTACAATTCAGGTGACGTAGAAATAATCACTGGCGTCCCCAAGAGCCCTCCTCTTATATCTCGTTGTCCGTAGACAAAGTTAATACATTTAAAGTCCAGTTTTAAACGACATGGAGTATTAGGGTTTCATATTACGGTTACTCTAAAAACGTTGAAATATAGAAACTTAAAAGACGTATAATATGGACTTTCAGAGGTAGTTGTTGATTGGCCGGTTCATTGCAGATCAGATGATGATGATGATGATGTCGTTTTGCTTTGTAAGAGAACAGAGAGAATTGTGTTCATTTTAACATGTGTCTATATGTAGGCTACTATAAATACATTTTCAGTTTGATTGCAACGGACAATTTACTGGTTTCATGACATTGTATGATATACACACACTTGGTGACTGACAAAAAAAACTGGTTTCATATCCATCCACCTTTTCCATGTGTACCATATCGCTTATAGTTGTACTCAGAGTACCCCTGATGGTGATGAATGGCCAGGCTGGGGTGGGTTCGAACCCTACTGTCCTCATCGATCTAGTCCTACCTGTAGGCAGCATTGAGCAAAGGTCCATAGCCTACCCCATAATAATTAACATTGTTTTAGAATTGTACGCTGCTTTGGAGTTGTCATAAATAGTGATAGAAGTCATAGTCTATCATTTGATGCTGCAAATTTAAGGAAGCACTGCCACGGAGCACGCAAGCCAGACATGGTAGAAGAAGGCAAGGCAAAAGGAAGTAACAGACAGAGCCTGCACATTTTATTCAGTGTGACAAGTAGCTGCCAAATCCAACTTTTCATAATGCAAAAGAGAGACAGAGAGAGAAAGAGAGAGAGGAGGGGGGTAGAAAGAGAGCGAAAGGAAAAGCAAAATAGGATAGGAAAAGGAAAGAAACACACAGCTTTGTTTGTTTCGAAATCGTGCGAGAAGTTTGCGGTGAGCGTCCCTCGGCTCTCTCTCCACGTCACTATGCACAGGAGAGACAGATGCACAATAGGATGTCCCAGGCGTGGCACAAAACATTATCCCGTATCTAGAGGTCGCGGTCCGTACCGCCGAGAAAGGCCAGTCAAGCGACGAGAAAGAGAAAAGGAACAACAAAAAAAGATGATGGGATCACTTTCTGCAGCAGCCCTAGCAAACTGTACACGGCAGACCGACAGGTTAGAAAACAAGGCTTCTTTAGGGTTAATAATAATACAGTATATTGCTTCTTAACTGTACATAGAAAATGCTCAGCAGTCGACGGCCCGGACTGAGTCTGTCGACTGGGGTGGCGGTGGGGGGGGGGTCGTAACCACAGAAAAAGGGTTGAAGTCAAGAATTGCTTACGTTTTTGTTAAAGAGGAAGGATGAAACAATAAACACAATGGGATTTTTTCTTTTTTTGCAATTTTTAAAATGGGATGACATATAAACGTTGAATCATGATCTCAAATCACATTGTTGGTGATTATCCATGGAAATCTAAAAAAAAACAAATGATAATCTTATTTTCTATCGTAAAATCTTTTGGCAAAAAAAGAAAGAAAAAAACGTAACTCTGCATACATAGTTAGGTGGTGTTAATAATACTCTAATCTTGCAAAACTCACTGTACCATAAACAATAGTCAGACGGCTCATTAAATACATAAATAATAAATAACAATTTCATTCACAGCTACCTTTTGTTGCATTGAGTGAATGTATATCTTCAGACTCTGTAAGTGACACACACACACACACACACACACACTAGTGAAGTCCTTTGACAACAGCAGCAGGCAGTGCCTTGTAGACAAGAACAGCATCACCCCACTCATCCTTACTTAGATAGTAAACACACACCAACTACAGAGCTCAAAAAATACTTTCCAACTTTCAAACAGACAAGTGTAAACGATAAATGTTGAGCCATGACTAAAATATGTTCAAATGAAATGTCGTCATATTGTATTTCACTAGTGCAACTTCTATCCTGTCCTTCATCTGTGATGAATTACTCAACACTATATCTCCAGTTATCTTCTCCCAGAATATCTGATTTCTTTAAATATGTTAATAAAAACAAAAAGGGAAAAGCATTAAGATTAAGGTATAGCATTGGATATTCATTCACATATTTTCAGGATCACAGGTGTCAAATCAAAAGTAAACCAACGGTGATTTGTATGCATGGGATTCGATTTTTCTGTTTAAATGATAACACTAATACATGTCTTTCACAGAATTGCGTCGGAGGAGCTGTCATCAGATTGAAAGACGTATTTAGAAGTGGATAGAGATAAATACTACTCTATGATTTTACCAAAGGCAGCAGCTGGGTACTTTTAATTTGTTGTATTTAGATCATATAAAAAGGAGGTCGAAAGCAGGTTACAGACGGCGTCAGAACGGTATGCATATAAGTACGAGGTTTCACTTTGTAATCATGGTGGGTGTGACTATATGGGTCTATACTGTACACCGTATACCCGCCCACACGGTCTCCATGTTGGTCTTAAAACATCCTGTTTGAGTTCTGGAGGTTATGTCCTGTGTTTTTTTCATATTTTGTCCGGGAAATTGCTTTTATAACGTTTTAAGAACAATATACATAGCCAGTGTCACACATGTCAGTGGTCGACTTTCCAGTGTTGGGGACTTTCCAGTACTAGTAGTCACAGATGGGGGGTCTCGGTCCGGACCCACTTGCATGGTGAAGTCCCAGTGTTCAGATTCAGCAGCAATGAGAGTAAGCAGCAATGGCGACTTCTAGTGGTGGATGTGTGTAATGGCCCATATTCCCCCACCACCCCCCAGAGAGTGTGAGGGCCGGTGTGTGTGCTTCATCACAGCTGTCAGGTGCTTCCCAACGGACGTATCCAAACATTATATATTACTGTATATAATTCTGCATGTCACACAATGGCACACTAGAGATATCTGCATCTATATTCACTGCTGTGTATGTACAATGCCACCTGTAAGGGGGGGGGGGGGGGCGCTATCATACACATCCATTATGATGATGGCTAATACAGATGGCTCTAAAGAAGAAGATATGTTCTGGGTTGATGATGAGGTCACTTTTTTTTACCCCCTTCGTAAACTAACCGTGAACATGAATAAATACATGTACAGCAAAATAATGAATAGTATATGAATAGTTCTCTAAATAAATAGATCTGAGCGGATGTTGCAACCGTACAACAAAAATAGTGTTGGGAGGGGGGGGGGGGGGGGGGTCATATTCAATCTAGATGAACGCGGTTGCCGGGGGGGGAGACGGACGGGTGGGTGCGTGTGGGTGGGCAGCATCCTACAAACAGTGTGAGCACCTTTTTTTTTTTGGTTTTCTACTCGGTGAAAAAACAAAAAACGTCACCCAACAGCCGGCGGGCGGTCGCACCGCGGACCACCGCCACCACCACTGAGCCATGTGGAATGTTTGAGCCGCAGGCATCTCTCCGGGGCGCCCCACACCGAGGGTCCTTCATGATGTCCTGGTGTCTCAAGGTGCTACTGGGTGCGGCGAGCGTGATCACAACAACAGGAGGGTAAAGGTGTTGTCGGGGGCGCCGGGGTCCTAGGGCTCGTCGGGGGTCTGTTTCTGCTGCTGCTCCTGCTGCTGCTCCCTCTTGCGGAGCTTGTCGCGCTGCCTCTCCATCTTGTCCTGGTTCCTGCGGGTCTTGTCCTGCAGCACCTTCAGCTCCTTGATCTTCTTCTTCATCAGCGCGCGGTCCTGGGACGAGCAGACGCCCAGGGCCTGCCACGCACACGCGCACGCACACACACACACACACACACACACACACACACACACACACACACACACACACACACACACACACACACACATACATACATACATACATACATACATACATGTGCAGGCACGCATGAGCACACACATGCAGGCAAGCCCACACACACACAAACACATTAACACACACATTAATGGCGCACACACACACACACACACAGCACATATTTACAAGAAACCTAGCCTTACTTACACTTTGTTTATACAACTATTGCAGTTTCCTCTTGACTTTTAGAGGGCTTAGGGTTAACGAAGGTGTCGTATAATGTTGGACCTGTGAAGCCCTTTGAGGCTAACTGTGATTAATGGTTAGGGTTGCTACACAAATAAATTTGACTCGACTAAACATTTGCTACTTATCCTTTAGTAATTAGGCAGACCGTTTCTACATATCATTAAGGAGCAGGTTGGGGTTAGCCCAAGGACAGGCAGACCTGTTCATCGTCCACCATAGCCCCGCCCCCTTCTCTGCCTGCACTAACATGACAGAGACGACTCTAGGATATCACACCCAGGGGGATCGAGCTCACCTTGAGATCGCTGCTGTCCATCTGTAGCAGCCGCTCCCCGTCCACGTTTTTGGCAGTGAATTCTGGGACGTGGAGGTCCAAGTTGAGTCCAACCAGCCAGCGGCCCACCTGCTGGGGGGTCCACTCTGTCACACTGTGGGTCTGCCCCAGGTGCTGCTTCGAGAACTGGGCCTCATCTAGGATCTGGACATAAAGAATGAAATATCTTTATTATATATATTTTATTTTCATTTTTGTATTAATAACCTTTATTTAACCAGATAAAAACCCATTGAGATCAAGACCTCTTTCACAAGGGCGACCTGGCCAAGAAAGGCAGCAGCACACGTCATAGTGGTCAAGACAGACGAACAACAATAACAAACAAGCAGCAAGCATATATATATATATATATATATATATATATATATATATATATATATATATATATATATATATATATATATATATAAAAACTAAAAGGGGGGTATGGGTATTTGCATTACTAAACGGGACAGCTCTATGTCGAGTATATCAGTGCGATAAAAAAACATGCATGCCGCAGACATTGTGCGTCAGGCTTACCTCGTCATCGATCATATCCAAACTCTGAGTATGGCAGCGTGAAGGACAACAGAATCAAACTTTATTAACAACACCAAATGAAAAAACACATACAGTAGGTCACACAAAATGGTGCCCGCATTGCATTGCAGACAGTGCCCTCTGTAGAACAAGAGCAGGCACGTCTCCAAACACCTCAGTGATTTGTCACACGGCCTCTCGTGATGCCAAATAGAGCGGCTTGTACGAAAAAAGTCCCAGCGGTGCGTGCGGCGGCCGTACCTCGTCCGAAGAAAGGGCCGGCCGCGCGTGAGGGCGCTCCGACATCTTGGCCTCGTTCACCAGGCTGCTGATCTCCACCGAGGTGCTGCTGCTGCTGCTGGGGCTCAGCTGCACGCCCGGAGCCGGACCCTGGCGGAGAAGAACACCACAGGACCCAAGGCTTGGGTTGTCTACAATGCTTGGGTCTTTGAATGAGCTGGGGCAGGCTGGGAGTTGTAGTTTTATTTAGTCCCACCCAATCACCCAAATGGTTAGTGAATCAAGATGGATCGGTGAATATGTTTCAGAGTGATATAGGAGAGAAAATGAAGAAGAAGAAATGCATGTACTGGAATGATTGTGTATTCATGATGACAAGCAGTATATAGCAAAATCATTTCTTCTGAGTTACAAAATTGAATTTTCATGCTAGAAAAATTGTGACAGAATACTTAAAATATGTAACACCCAGCCCAGCCCAGCGTTTGGTTAAATAAATAACCAATTTCAAACTGATTTGATTTAAAGCTGTACAATCATTTATTGATTTATCAACTTATGTCGGCTGATCAAATATGACATCTGGTTTGCACACGTTTCTTGAGATTCAGCGATGTAATTTGTTTCAACCTTTATGATTACGGAGAATTTACAAGCGTACTTATCCCAAGCAACCTGTCAAACCACCAATCATCGCCCATTCAGCCGACAGAGAAGTATGATTAGACGGAAGTATGGGATACACAATATATACAATACCAAATAATATGAATAGGAGAAGAAGTGGGGCCAGGTTAAAAAGTTCTGTTGAACAAAAACAGTCAGGTTTATTCAAATTAATAACCATAGCAAATAAAAATAGGATAGGATTGAGTGCCATCTCGCAGTGAGATATGTCGATATAAAGGGCTCATTCTAAAGGTAAAGAAAAACAACAATTCTTATTTTCACTAACACATACTTATGTATATATAAATATATATATAATATAAGTCTGTTACGCTGGATGCCACTAACTTCTACACACTGCAACTTTTAAAAAATAAGATTGACATCCAGGATATGTTTAAAAAAAACTGAAACCGCCTGAAAAGGGGTTGACCTATTTCTATTTGTTTATCCACAATTTCACTAAAATATTTACCCATCCATATGGTAAGCACAAGAACATGAATTTGAGACAAAAATAATGATTGAATACATGATCGGGATCGAGCGCCGCCCGCTTCATTAACGAACCCTGGATTGGAATCACTTTGTGTGTGTCCATTTATAACACTGCCGTTAGCCTTGGCGATGGCGTTAGCCTTGCGGCGCCATGGCAACATTCACCATAAAACAACCATGACATCATCAACCCTCTGTGCTGTGTAGTTTGACCTCATATACCTTGGCCTTCTCTGGACTGTCCTCCACCGAGGGCTCTGTGGAACTGAGAGAGAGACAGAGAGAAAGAGAGACACAGAGACAGAGAGACAAAGAGAGATAGCGATAGAGAGAGAGAGAGAGAGAGAGAGAGAGAGAGAGAGAGAGAGACAGAGAGACAGAGAGAAAGAAAGACAAAGAGATAGAGAGAAAGAGCGAGAGAGAGAGAGAGAGAGAGAGAGAGAGAGAGAGAGAGAGAGAGAGAGAGAGAGAGGAAGAGAGAGAGAGAGAGAGAGAGAGAGAGAGACAGAGAGAGAGCGAGAGAGCGAAAGAGAGAGAGAGAAAGAGACATTAGGAGGTTAACGGAGATAATGACATAACAGTCTTACTTCCCAGACAGCATGTGCATCATTCTCAAATCTCTTGTGTGCGTGTTAATAGAGAGAGAGAGAGAGAGAGAGAGAGAGTGGGTAAGAGAGGTAGAAAGTGACCGTGGCCCCTTGTGTGACACCACCAACTGTGCTGTTGTCCGCCTGACTGGTGCCAGTATGGCGTGTACTTTCAACCTCTCTCCTTTTTTTTTTCTCTCTCTCTCTCTCTCTCACACTCTCTTTCCAATTCCTGCTCCTTTTCTATCCTTACTTTCTGTTTTTCCCCTCCAACCCTCACTCTCACACACACACACACACACATACACAAACACACACACACACACAAATACAACAACCACAAAGGTGTGTGCGTATATGTTTGTGTGTTGGTGTGTGTTCTTGTTCCAGGGCAGACCCAGAAATAAAAAAAACAAAATAACGCAACAAAGAGACTGCCAACTGTGCAGAAAACCCAACAGTGATAATTAGACACACACACACTCAAACAGACACACACACACACAAAACAGTGTGTCTCTCGGGTAAGAACAAAAAAACATGACATTAAAGACCAGGGATACACAAACCCTACAGTCAGAGCATTAGCAGCGTGGGTATGCGGCTCCTTACAGCAGATAACAAACCGACAAACAGTAACATTTGGGGAACATTTGTTTACCTGTTTCCCGGCGACGCCCGGGGGTCCTTGGTTCTGCTTTCCCGTAGCGAGACTCTGAGTGGATCAGAGAGGAGAGGAGATGAGAGGAGGGAAGTCAGCAGGTTACAATGTGTTACAATGGTTACCAATGGGACCGACGGGACACTGATCACAGCCCATATGTCTGTATCATATGTTTCAACACTTTTTGTTGTTCTTCAAGTTTTAAGGTTTTTACTGAAACTAGTCCTTGTAAAAGGTGGCCCCACATCTTCATAATGATATGCAAGCTCTATTTCTCTTATTAAAATGATTGATCAATAAGGTTCCCATGGCTTAACGAATGAACAACGACCTTCATACCACTTATTATCTAAGTGCAATTTTGTTGTGTTCTTTTCTATCTAATTGATGAAGCATAACTTTCAATACGGGACATTTTCCGGCGCCCCAACCCGGTCCGTTTAGACAAGGGTACAATCACCACTTGCTTTAAAACATCAGTGCAACAAGGATTGGGTTTAACTCGTTCCTACATTAAGTAAGTGACTACAATTAGGTGGGTATTAAATGGTTTACGTTCTTAAAACCTTTTATAAGAAAGGTTAAAAAATACTGGAGAATATATTGAAACAGGAGGACAGAAGGGTAAAATAATACGGGAGGATCCCGGGAAAAAAACAGGAGGGTTGACAGATATGGATGAGGTAAAAGGGTTTGTGCCAGGTCATACCCGGGCCCCGGGGCCTGTCTGCTGGGGCTCCCCTCCACACTGCCGGCCGCTCCACACACAACGTTAGACTCGGACCCTGCGGACAATAACCAGAGTCTGTGACACACCGCGGATGATAAACGCACTCTTTTGTACGAGTATGAGTCAGCTCCCAGCTCCACCGTTGCATCATCATGATTTCAGGTATGTTTGGGTTTATTTAATGTTGGTGCACATTTTATTTCAGCATCTGATGAATATGACATTTCATGTCACCTGGCTTTTCACTTCTATATGTTTTACTCTGCAATACAAACATTTTACTTTCAAGCGAAAGGACACATGAAAGAGGGAAAGAGAAAAACCTAAGCATATAAAATCTAAAAATAGCCATAGGCCTCAATACAATTATTTTTTTGAGTTTAGAGTTATGAGTCTGCATTTAAAACAAAGTACATTTTTTTTCTGTTGCAGTTAAATTTCACCTCGACACTAATGCCCCACATTTTCTATCTATTACATAACTTTATGTCGTGGGGGGGGTAGGCTAGGGCCTAAAGTAAACTGACCGTCCTGATTGGTTCCCTGCGGCAGCGGCACTCGTCTCGGCGAACCTTCGGCGCTGCCGGGATTCCTGAGGCCGGTCCCCGTCGAAGGACGCCGCACTGCGCACCGAACCGCTCCGGCTGTGGGCGGGACTTCCTGTGGTGCCCTCTGACACCTGCCAGGAACAGTCAGGAGGGGAGGGGCACAAAATGAAAAAATGAAACAAACCAATATGATGTAGTAGAGCATACATATAACATGTAATACATAAAGTAAACAGTAAATAAACGCATATTAATGGAGGAAAGCGGATGACGACAATTTGCACTTTTTATTTATTAATTTTACTTATGTTTGAATGTTGTTTATTGTATGTTACTGGTGTTTTGATGTTGTTTATTGATAATTTTAACTGATACTCTCTGTAAAGTGTCCTTGAGTGGCGTGAAAGGTGCTTCTAAATAAAATGTATTATTATTATTATTATTATTATTATTATTATTATTATTAAGGACGGAAAAAACGTGGGGCTGCTCAACCTGCTAGTTCGCTAACCCCGTAGACCAGGGGTGGGTGGGGGCAATAGACCTTTATTCACCAAGCGGCCATATTGTTAGTTGGGTGGCGAAACCTTCTCGAATCTTTGGGGAAACCATGACAACTTAGTTAGTTCTGCATCCCGGTTCCCAACCCGGGTAGCCTTTACAATGCATTACGATGCAATACGCAGAGTCTATACACCTAGTGATGACCCGGGTTCCCCTCCGGCCTGCGGTCCTACGCCACACGACATTCCCTCTCTCTTTCGACCTATAAACCATCCAAACTATCCTGTTGCATATTCTAAAGAATGGACGCATTGATCGAATGAAACAATGTACACTTTCACTGCCTCGTCAGTCCGCTTTCCCTTTGTCTTCGAGTTCGTCACGATTCAGCGCTCTCCCCACTCTGTCCTCAGTACTGTATGCTTTCCATTAGCGGCTATTGTCGCGCGCTGTGAGAGACGGCGGGCATCGTTCGTTCCGCCAGCGCCGCAGACTAACACGGCAATTAATGAATCTCTCCCAAGAAAGGGAAGATGATATAAGATAGGATGACACTGCGTCGATGGGCCAAAATGGCGAAACGAAAAACACACACAAAATGAACTCTATTATGAATCGGTGGGAGAAAGTCTCTTATTGACAAACCTCTCCCTCCGTAGAGCTGATGCTGACTCGCACCCGAGCGCCGTGGGTCGTCTTTTTACTGGGGGACTGGGGAGAGAGCTCTTTCAGGTCTGAGGATACACACAAACACACACACACACACACAAGTTGTTCATCAATTTCAATGTGCAGCAAGGCAGAGTGAGGCAGTGTTCAGACAGTCAACCTAAGATGCAGCAGCTCAGAACTGTGTTATAATAATCGAGTTTCTCGACTGTAAAAAAAAACGATGTATTACCTTACCTGCGTCACAAACTTCAACACCGAAAAACGCATTTAATCACACACTTTTAATCCTACGCCACCCCCACCGCTGGCGTTGTCTTGTGCAGCGGTTTGGCAGACAGGCATCAGAGGGCTGCGCTCCAATGGCTCCGCTCATCTCCACTGAGTGCTTGAAGAGCGGCTAGTGAAGAGCGGCTTCGCTTTTTACCCTTGTGTGCGTACTACTTCTTCCTGTCGTGCTCTCGAATGTACATGTAAGAACGACGGATACGTAGAAGGAGATGTATCCCTGTGTATGTATACTGTATGTGTATACTGTATATGTTTACAAAAACAAAAATAAATTGGAGTGCACGGAAAAAAACCCCGGTGCACTTCATCTTTGCCATTACCCGGCGTTGACTTCACTTATTTTAATACTCATCAACGCTAATCTAATCAGTCCTCTCTGCAGTCAGACCTCGTCAAGCTTAAATATGAACTAAATTAACCTCCATTAGGGACGCGTTTTTTTCAATGTGCACTCAACCCACTCCCGACTCCTCCGGTAAATCCCGACTGCCGAAACAGCAGAAACAACAACAACAAAGTAATCTCCGCGGTAGCGACTGACCTGCCCTGGCGGGGCTGCGTGGCTGCTGGGCGCCGGACCTCTCCGCCGCAACGGTGCCACCGCTACGGCCGCTGTTACTGTTGTTGCTGTTGTTGTTGTTGACCTGGATGCCGTTCTGCTTCATCAGCTGCATCAGCTCCGACTCCAGCGTCGCAATCTGGACAGAGGCGGAGAAAGGTGGGGGAGGTGGACATTAGCCAATGGTCCTGTTAGAGTCGATAAAAAAAGCTCTTTTAACAACTTCCAGTATGTGTTATTAAGGGAAGGGCAAAGTAATTGGACACATTTTAGGACCTATACCGTTAACTGCCCTCTTTCTCGTCACCTGTAGCCGCTTAAGTGATTGGTCAAAAGTTCACACTGACGGCTCCCGTTCATAATTAAAACTGTTCAAACCGGAGGATTTATATAGTACCTGGGACGCCACCGCAAGTACAGCGAGTGTCGTTAGCGGACGATTTTTGCGTTGCCGATTCGTTTTCTGTGCCGCAAGAAAGGAAAGCTGAGCGCTCTTTTCAAGCTCGGCCCCCGCTCACCCGGACTTGCAGGCTCTGGATCTCAGCCAGGTGGGCCTCCTCAGCCTCCGCCAGCCTCGTCCTCTCAGCATCCTCCTTCTGGACCAGCTCCACCTCCCTTGGGCACACAACAAAGGAGGAGAGGGGGATGGGGAGAGGAGATGGGGGGGGGGGGAGGGGGGGAGGGGTGTTAATGTGCTGCTGAGTCACTGTGCTTTAAGATCGAACCGAGAATGGGGGACAAAGCGACGGAGATGACACAGAGACAGTGAGTGTGAATGGGTTTGTGTGTGTGTGTGTGTGTGCGTGCGTGTGTGACTGGTTTCCTAGCGTGAGGGAGAATCTCAGACCGTGTCCAAGAGTGTCACTTTAACTTATTTCACACACTGACCTCGTACACGTAACACATCTAGCACGCAGACATGCCCACACTCGCACACACTTTTAAAAATGCCCGTTCTCACCCCCCAAAAAATATTCTATAACTATCTCTCTCTCTCTGGGCCTCTTTTTCTGTCTGTCTGTCTGTCTCTCTCTGTCTCTCTATGTCTCTCTATGTCTCTCTCTCTCTCTCTCTGTCTCATTATACTATCGGTCTGTCTGACTGTCTGTCTCTGTCTCTCACACGCACACATGCACGCACACATACACACACACACACACGCACGCACACACACACACACACAGTATGGTATAACAAACAGGTGCTCCTCATTAAGACGTCTCCTCCATGGTTGCATCCCAAGTCTTTAAAATTGCATCCACGTTTCTGTCACTTGCGTAATTTCCTTGTGTCTTAGTCCCTCCCACCGAGGACGCATGGAGAGGCTGCTCTCGTGTCTCCTCGCTCATAGCTCCTCAGAGATCCCTCCTCTCTCTCTCGATTCCTGGCTCCTCGGAGCAGAAATAAAATGGAGCTAAAATGGTCGCCCCGCGCCGCGACCTGCAAAGTGCATTTAACAGCGAGATGGCAGCCGGTGAAAAAAAAAAAAAAACACCAACTCACTTCTGCTGGTAGTCCTTGATGAGCTTCTTGGCCTTGTTGTACTTCTTCTCCAGGGTCTGGTACTGGGCCTGGGCCTCCTTCAGGTGCTCGTTGACCGTGTGGCAGAGGGTCTGCGCCTCGATCCAGTAGCCCTCCAGCTTCATCATCCTCTCCTTGTTCTCCTCGATGCTGGCCTTCAGCTGCCGCTTCTCCGTCTCCCACCGCTGCTTCTCCCGCTCCACCGACGCCAGCTTGGGAGGTGGGGAAGGGGGGGAAAAGGTCACGGTAACGGACGGTAGTGCGGTAGCATGGGAGGTAAAAAAAAGGAGACATGAGAGCCAACGTCGGTAAGAGCGTTTGTGTATCAGGTGGACAAGAGATACAGTAAGTGTGTCAAACATCAAGGACACAAATCAAAAGGATGCGATTAGTTCATATTCCGCCACGTTGGGGAATAACAGGCCTTCACGTATGCCAAAAAACAAACTAAGCAAAGTCTGCTGAGGACAGGAGTGTGAAAATCTCCCCCTCCATAAAAATCTATCATCTATCTTACTCCCCTAAAAGGCTTCTCCGGCGCCACTTCCCTAATGCAGTTGAGCATGTCAACCATGAGCACATCCATTTGAGACGCAATAAAACCGGAGGCTATTAAACTTGACTGAGTATATCAATTGCACACAGTAAAAGGGAGACATGGTTGCATCCGCCCACCCACACACCCTCGCACAGACACACACACACACACACACACAAGGACTTCTCATTAAGATATTTTTATACAAACTTTCACTCTTTTCCAAGCTAAAATAATCACTGGATGCGTTATCGACGCTTACTTTAGATAAGCTTGTCAAAGCCAACAGAGAGGTCGCTATCCCGAACACAGGGGGCAACCGCCGATGTAGGAGCAGGATTGTCTCGTGGTTGGGGGGGTTGACTCACAGTTGAAAGGTTCTGGGTTCAATCCCCAATAACCGCAGAGTACCTGTAGTAGGCGTCCTTGGGCAAGATGCATAACCCCTACCTAATGGTATCAAGGTTACTGTAGGCTGCTTCAGGTAGAAGTGACTCCTAAAGGACTAAATAGTGAATACACACACACGACTCACGCCCGAAGTTGCAACTTTTTTCCACCAAGTTTACCAAGTAAAATCCACCAGACTGCACAAATAACCCCAAAAAAACAACTATTAGAAAGACTGAAAAAGATAAAGACTTCAGAGATAACCTGAGCTTCTCTTCCACCACACTTCCACTTCCTCACCCGCACCCCACCTGTGACAACAGACCCCCGGTCCACGTGACACGCAAACACACACGCCGCCCCCTTACCTTGTTCTTCAGCTTCTGGATCTCGGCCTCGGTCACCGTGTGTTTGATCTGCAGCTGTGGGGCAAGACAGGGAGAAGATGAGAGTGAAAACCCGAGAGAGAGACAGAGAGAGAGAGAGAGAATCCCCTCTGAGATACAGAGAGGAGATGGAGAGAGAGAGAGAGAGAGAAGGGGGCCGGCGAGTGGGATGGTCTCATAATGCGTGGGCGCGCTCCGCTCACTGCTGTCGATACGGAGTGATGGACGGAGCCGGCCGACCCTATCCTCCATGACAGCGCTACCCCGCTGCCCCCCCCAGTGCACTGACACTCAACTCTCACGGGACAAGGCAGCACGGTGAGCGATCATCAGAGAGACAGAGAGAGAGAGAGAGAGAGAGAGAGAGAGAGACAGAGAGAGAGAGAGACAGAGAGACAGAGAGACAGAGAGAGAGAGAGAGAGAGAAACGGACAGAGGGGTGGGGATGGAGGTGTGGTGAGGGAAGGGATCAGGAATAGCACTGTAGTGGATCGAGAGACACCAGAATGGAGACGAAAAAAAGCGAAGGCACCAGAATGCAGCTGGATGACAGGGAATGGAGAGACGCTGGACAACGTAGATGATGATTTAAAGGGGCGGTGAACCCAAAATCGATCTTATGTCTGATATGATCTTCACCATAGTAATATATGGCATTTTGTCACCGTTACTAAAATAAGACAGCGGGCTGCGGTTTGATGTGGATGGCCACGTCCAAGAAAAGGTCAAGCTTTCTCGGATAGTATATCCGGATAGTATATCCGAGAAGCTATAGTATACTATAACGCAATTTCATACACAGCATCGCTCTTTATAACGCTCATACACAACAACGGTACGATCACAAAGGGGTGGGACGTAACCATGGGGATAACACGTCCCCCTTCTTCCGAGAAGTCTGAGCCGAAAAAACATTTTTTTTTAAATCTCATAGCATTCGAATGCAAAGTGAAACAAGAGATTCACTTACACTGAAGACCCGCCAACTCAACGCTCGAAGCGCTGTTGATGCAGTTAACTTCATCGAGCAATTGGTCAGGAAATAGTTATCCATATACGAATGGAGAACTCGAAAGCGGATATCTCAAATGTAACTAAAGATCATTTAAGTAACATTGCATGATTGCTGTTCATGTAAGTGGATTCAGCAGGAGTTGATTTACCTTCTTCCTACTGCTCCCTTCCCATTTGCTGACCGCCGACATCCAGAGAGAGCTGGTGTGTGTGTATGTGTGTGTGTGTATACTGCATTTGCCGGCGTGTGTGATTGTGGGGAAACGTAGGCGGCTAGTATTCGGGATGCATTTCACATTATGGTTCGATTCTGTGGTCGGCGGTCGCCATGGAGCCAGATGTGCGACGTGTCGTCCGGCTACTGAAGGGTGTCTGACAGGAGGCAGACCGCCGCAGGGCTCAGTCGTCGCCGCCGCCGCCACCTCTCAACTTTCTGAGGCGAGTTTGTGCGCGAGATTCCCCTCGCGTGTGTTGTGGCGCCACGCGTCGAAAGAGGGAGTCGTCTTTTATGAATAACAGGCTTTGTGGTGCACTTGCAGGCGGGGGGGGGGGGACGGGGGGAAATCCAAACGCATTGTAAAACAAATAGGATTTTTGCTGCCTTCTACTATACATTACATGCAATGAACGCCATTCCTACAGCGGCCTGGTATGTGCGTGTCTACTCATCCAGATTAAGTCTAAGATACGTTAATCCGATTCCAGGTCATTACACAATATGTATGAATCATAATCTAAACGTAAGAACTTTAATTCTCTCGAGAAGAGGGGGGCGGAACCACATGTCAACGGCGGACCTGAGAGGTACGCGCGAGGGGAGGGGGAGAGCGACCTCTGACCTCTCTGAACTTCTGGTAGAGCTTGCCGGCGTCCACCTCGGAGGGGGAGAGGACGTCGTTGTTCTCGGGCAGATCGAACACCTCGATGCTCTTGTCGCCGCCGGACCCCGCCGGCCCGCCGTCCTCCTCGTCCGTGGCGTACTCGCCCGTCTGCTTTGGAAACGACAGCGGACATAAATGAGCGCCGCCATGAGTGACACCTTCCTCCTCCCCGGGAATGGGAAAAAAAGGAAAGGAAGCACCGCTGCACTGTCTGTCCTATAAGAGATTTTCACATGTTGTTTTTTCCATGCAATGTTTCGATTCGTAAAAATAACTGTTTACGTTACGAGGGATAAGAAAATGGAGCACTTGAAAGTGAATTCATTTTTTATAGTCATGTATTCATTGTAAAAACAAACAAAATTACCAAGAATTTTCGATAAGTCAGGGGTGAGTCTTTGAGTACTGATGGAGCGCTACACGAAAAAATGGATCGTTGTTATAAATATTATGGTGCATGCATAATCGCATGCGTTTCTGACGTGAACACTGACAATATAAAATGCGTCAAATAATGTCGAATGTACATCTATCCACCTCCTACATGTCTCCCAGCGCTACAGCGCTAGGGAGCTGCTACCGCGCCGCCATCTGCATCTCCTATGCCTGTGAGTGTGAAGTGATTGGGTCTAGCATTACGAGAAAACCCATTTACTCACATCTCCTGTTACCTCATATAGCATTCAAGGACCTTTTTTTATGATTCTGTTTATGTGATATTCGTTTTTATCTCACTGATCGATCAATATTTTCCCACCGATCCGAGGATTTCTCATTCAATCATCCGACAGACGGCAGTATCAAGACGCAGTATAAAGCCTCGTAGCAGTACTAAGACGACCAGTAAGTACTGGCAGTAATACAACTAAGCAATCAATGTCTGATTTGTTTTTACATTTTCATAAACCGACATTAACATCCAATTCCTACAAACTCAATGATCTGTTGTTTACGTGAGAGGAGAAACTGAAATAATTTACTTTAAACACTTTATATTTGCATAGAATAAAAACCCATCACAGACTCCGGCATTATCGTCAAAACAATGGAGACGTATTCATTTGTTTTGATATATTGCCTGACCCTGGTTGTAAATCTGATTACAAACAATGGGGCTGTGTGTGTGTGTGTGTGTGTGTGTGTGTGTGTGTGTGTGTGTGTGTGTGTGCGTGCGTGCATGCGTGCGTGCCTGCGTGCGTGTGCGTGCATGCGTATGAGTACGCGTGTGTAGGTGTGAGAGAGAAATGGAGAGAGGGAGAGAGTGTGTGTCTTTTCCATGTGCAAGCAGCCACATGCACCCACATACTCATGGTGCTCAAGTGTGCACGTGCGTTTCATTAGGAAACCTTATGGTGAACACAGCCTCAACCCTTCATTGAACCCGCGGCAGGTAACACACACACACGCGCCAAACGTAGCTCTCCCCTCCCCTCGGTGAAAGCCGTTATATTTATAGGTGTATTCATATTGATGAGGTGTTTTTATCGCCACATATATCACTGGAACGGCTCTGTGAGTGTTTACCACCCATAGGCAATTATTTACGGAGCTATGGGTGATGATTAAGTTTGCTTTTACGGCGTCTATTTTCTTTAAAACATATGTTTATGTTTCTCTATGCTTCTTTGAACATTGGTAAAACGTTGAATATGTTAAAGCATTTGCTTTTGTCCAC
>JAOPHQ010006338.1:72500-91947 GCA_030340625.1 Merluccius polli
TCAACGCTGTTGACTCGGTGTTGTTCAGCAGTAAGAACCACCTGAGTATAGCATATCAGTACGCATCGACAACATGGACTTAAAAGGGAAACGGTAAAAGGAAGAGCTGCTTGGCTATACGAGAGACTTGGAGGAGGATTTTCTTTCCAGCTGGCTGTGGGTTTCAAATATAGCAGAAGAAATGTCACATCTAGGACAGTGGGCCATAGAATCTCCAGTGATCCAGAGACAAAGTGATCCTCGGAGGGGGAGTGGGGGAGTGAGACGAGGGAGACACGAGGGAGACACGAGATGGAGGATTACATTCGGAGAGCAGCGAAGGAGAGAGCAGGGAAGGAAAAAAAAACGACTATGAACAGGAAGCTGAGCTTTGACACAGTATCCGGCACAAGGTAGCCTGCAAACTGGATATGTGTGTAATACTCAATATTCAAGTGTGTATTTATTACGGTTCGTAGGCAGGGTCCTGAATATGTGTAGTATTGGATCAAATGACTTTGAGTCATTGAGGGTCATAATAATATGACATAATCCAAGAAAGAAAGAAAGAAAGAACAACAAAAAGAAACAATAGACTATTTTAAGCAGGCCAAAACAAGTTGCACTTTCTCATTAACGGCTCTGTCATTAATGCCATATGCTATACAAACCCATCAATCATTTTCTTAACAAACGCCAGCTCACCAGCCAGCATCTGTCTACCATTCTGCAGCTTCCACGGCACAGAGTCCCAGAACTAATGTGTTCGTCCTTCCCAGACTCGTCTGATAGTCAACATGACTTTTTATCACACCATTGACCTTTAGCAGTGATGACAGTAAAACAGAAGCATTGCCAGGATGGAGGGATGGATTTATGGATGGATGGATAGATGGATGGATCTATGAAAAAATGGATGGATGTATTAAAAAATAGCTTCATGCTTCGAAGGAGGTAGGAAGTATCAAGAAAGACAACAAACGGGGAGACGAGAAAACAGGACCAAAGACATTCGGTTGGAAAATGACATGAACATGCAGACGGACACTCCTAACACACAGAGAGAGAGAGACAAGAAGAGACACTCGGACAGAAATGACCGCTCAAAAGAAAGTTGCACAACATGAATCAGATCTCCATAACAACCCACAAAAGAAGGGAAATATGAAAAGCCCGCTGAGCGAGACGACACAGCAAGCAGTGTGTGTATTTGTGTGTGTGTGTGTGTGTGTGTGTGTGTGTGTGTGTGTGTCTAATGGCCCGCTATGCTGTGGTTTAGGCTTTGAGAAGCGCCCCGCTGAACCTGCTACATTCTCACATACATCACCTCCGCCTTGTTCTCCGCCCATCTCTTCAATCGCTTTTCTTTTTTTTTTCTTTTTTTACTTCCCTCTCAGATATGCTAATGGCGCTAAAGGTTTTTCCTTGCCAGTTCTCACTGGCACTCCGCCACCAGCGCCTAACAGTACTCCCAGTCTCTGTACGCAGAGATTTATACTTAATACTGTAGCCTAGAGACACGCAGATTAAGGTATGGATCGCCGGTAGAAAGACACAGCGTTGAAAGAAAGACATGAAAATGGACATGAACAGTGCACAGCTGAAAAAACGGACTAGATTTACTGTATGCAGATTGCAGACTGTGTGTGTGTGTGTGGGGGTGGGGGTGGGGTGGGGGGGGGGTGATGGGTGTGTGTGCACTTACCGGACCACTCCCGACGTGTTCCTGAGAACTGTGGCTGCAAAGCTCTGGGTCACCCCGACCAGACTGGTCCCGTCCACCTCCACAATCTGGTCGTTCACCTTGATCCTGACACACACACACACACTCAGCATTATATGAGAGCACTAAACCACAGAGTTGCCTGTCTTAATGTGCAGTTTTTGTTCTGGTCTAAAAAGTGCAAAGAACACATTTATGAACACACACACAATTACACAAAACTGTTACGCCAGAACATTCTGCACCATAACACAAATTGCTTTCTATTTTTCCTTAATACTATTATTAAGACAATTATTGTTAAGCCAACCTCAGCCTCTCTGTTCCGGTAACAACTTGTTTTTTTTGTACCCAAAACTAACATCTTGTTGTTAATATTGCATTGTATTCGGAGCGGTGCGGGATGACCCGTCTGGCCGTATCTACAAACAACTCAACCACTGAGAAGGAAATGCTAAGAAAATGCCTTTTGGGATGGAGGCCAGTATAAGTAAAGAAGTCATAAAGAAAGTGACATCACCGCCGGATGCCACCGCCAACTGTTTTCAGCAGCCGCAAAAGGGTTAGACTCAATCGATATGAAAGCATTATACCGCTTGACAGTCGTGTGAATAGATATATAGGGGGGGGGAGGGGCTGTGTGTATTTGGGGTGTCGAAAGCTAAAAAGCCCGGTGACCTCCGTCGACTCTTGCCAGGAATTATTCTCACTCTGTCTCGCCCCAGTCAGCTCCCATGGGGGGTTGGCAAAAGAGCAAGACAGATGTATGTATCTAAACGGAAAAGATGCAGTCGTGTGTATTTTGGTCACGCAAACAAACGCAACCGCTCCGAGTCGACACGGGCGGCGGATCGATGATGGGATGGACCCGCCGTCCGAAGACAACAGAGGTCCAGAGGAAACGTCTCTCTGACACACCCAGACTATTTCTATTCCTAGATATGTGTGTGTGTAGGGATTTTTCACACACACAGGAACTGAAACACAAAGAGCGACACAGCGAGAGATGATAGACAGAGAGAGAGAGAGAGAGAGAGAGAGAGAGAGAGAGAAAGAGAAAGAGAGAGAGAGAGAGAGAGAGAGAGAGAGAGAGAGAGAGAGAGAGAGAGAGAGAGAGAGAGAGAGAGGAAACTCTGGGCTAACCATGACCTCCACTGACCCCCACACTGGCTGATTGCTCACACACAAGCGCAATTTTGACCCTGCTTATATCATTATTACTTATTTTGTCAACTGACACTGACATTCTGGTACACCCCCCCCCCCCCCCCCCCCCCCTGCTCCTCCAACACAACACATCCATAAATCTTACTCCCGTGTCCTCGCTCGCCCGTCTCTCTCTTGTTCACATAATCACATAACCCGCCCCCTGCAGCTAAATCTGACAGGACCGAGTGTGTGTCAGGGAGAGAGAGTGTGTGCGTGTGTGTGTGTGTGCGTGCAACTTATGCACGCAGGCATACGTGTATAAATGCGCTGCTTTTTTTTGAACGAGTGAATGATGTGTTTATGTAAGAATGGGAAGGGGGAGGAGCAGACGCTTGCATTATGTGTGTGTGCTGTGCGTGTCTGCAGACAATGCAGGATGAAAAAAAGATGCACGCCGTTTTCCGTCAGCAGAAAAAAAAAAAAAAACAACGAACAAAACTCCTCTCACCTGGTGTCTCTTTCTGCCGCCCCGCCCTCGATGACGGTCTTCACGAAGATGCCCAGCTTCTCCAGGCCGGCGTCGGCGCCGACTCCCATCCCGATTATGCTGATGCCCAGGCCGTCGTCGTCTGCACACACACACACAGAACACACACACACACACACGCACACACACAGTGAGACAAGCGGCGCGTGTCGGTATGCATGTGTATTACCTGTATGTGTTTGTGTAAACAGGCATGAATGCAGACATGTGTCACTCATGACATGGTTTATAACTAATACTACTACTATTATTAACACATTAACACACATAACTATTCATATATTTCAGTCTGTATTTTAAAACACCAACAACCACAACAGTATTCACAAAGAAAATGGCAAATAGTAAACAAATGCATTTTAAGAAAGATATTGTATAATGATGCAGTATACAGTATTTGCCGTTATTATATATGTATATGTTAGTTATTAATAGCAAATATGTGTTAAATATTGTGAAGAAATAACATTATCCACTTCATCGCAGAGAACATAGTGGACTGGTTATTGGAGACAGGTGTGTGTGTGTATGTGTGTGTATGTGTGTGTGTGTTAATGTTTAACGCCTGCTTCATGTATAAGTCTCAAGGCCTCTGTGCTACAGTGCATATCGCCCAGTTGTCAGGCCAACCAAGCTCAACTGTCAAAACTGTGAAAATCGACTTTACTTCGGCGGCTCTGGCACAACCACAGACCCAAAAAGATATATTTAAAAAAAATTGTTTATGGAGTCGGTGGAGAGCGATGCATTACTTATTACCAGCGCAGAGTTATAAACCATGTGATGCCCTCGTCTTTCAATAATACATTCGGTAGCATGTCTCCTCTGTCGTGTTCAGCATGAATCCTTGGTGGACGTTTTCGAGGATTACATAACGAGGAAGTGAATGGTGGAAGGAGACAATGAGAACTTGTTCTATTTTAGGTCTGTGGTGATTCCAGCCCCCGTGAAGCGCTCACAAAGTACATCACACTGCAGAGTTGTGCGGCGGCGGTCGCATGCCGTTTCATCGCACACCGCACACATTTAAGAATTTATTTCTCTTTTTTCTATTTCAGTTTTCATTTCATTTCCTTCATTTTTTAGAAATCGTGTAAACGTTATGGCTGGTGTTATTTAATAGGAAAGCCCCTTTGTCATCTTTCCGGTATTGTCCAAATATTTGCAATTGAAAGATGGTTAACTAATATAGTCAAATATCAAACAATGTCACAAAAAAAGAAGAAAAAAAAACTAGTGACATAATGAACAAACGCATAAACGAACGAGTTCAACGAATGAATGAGTGACTGACATGTATTCCGAATAACCTGAATAACTAAATGACCAAATACACGAAATGAACAAACTAATTGAATGAACTAATGAACACATGACAGGAATAACCGAATGAACGAATGAACGTGTTTGGCCACCATCCAGGTGTGGAGGTGTAGCTCTCTGGGCGTCCACCTTGTGTGTGTGTGTGTGTGTGTGTGTGTGTGTGTGTGCTGTCCAGTCCCCCCCTTACCTTTCTCCAGCTCCACGGGGAACAGCTCCAGCTTCTCCACCCTCTTCTCCAGCTCGTACTCGGCCGACGACGCCACGGGGTCCACCTCCTCGTTGCGCCGGTCGTAGTCCTCGTTGGCGTACGTGTTGAACACCTGGGGGAGACGGGGCGGCACAATGACGTTTGCAACCACGTAACGGATACACAATACACGATGCACTGCAGTTTTCTTATAGTGTAGAGCAGGTGTGGGAGTGTAAATATGTCAGCTTTTGCCATGTTAGTTTTTGTTTTTTAGTTTTGTAAGGCACAACAGAAAAACATCCAACAAAGGAAACCACACTGAAACACTTTAACTTTATGAACGCTGTGGATTGCCACCATTCGGGGAGCTTAGGAGCAGTGGAATGTGAGTAATTATGTTGGTAGTCATGGTTTTTTTGGTCATTGTTTCGTAATTAATTGGGAAAGGATTTGTCATTATGGGGGAGACATTGTTGCGTTTTTAAACAGCCACAGCGTTTCTCATGCGGCATAACAAAGTTTTAATTAGCCTAAGTAACGGAAAATTTATGTTGCTTATGTCGGATTTTACACTACTACAACTCTCTTGAGTCCTCGCAATATGGCGGCCTTGGCGGGGGTATAGCCAACAAAAAAAAATCCCCATGATGCATTCTGATGTACAAGCCCCTATTGATGAGGAAGCTCAATAATGAATTAGGCTTGTGTCCCCCAAACCATAGCGCTGCACATTGTGTAGTGTGGCGGTTAGAGTCTCAGTCTTGGGCTTTGTATGTGTGGTGTGTTCTGTGCCAGTAACCGATGCTTAAAAAAAAAGCTCAGCATTTAAAACACACACACATACACAAATCGTTGTGATCGATGATAGAAAAAGAGATAAATGATAAGAGATAAAAAAACGACGACAACAACAACAACAAAAACATTGAATCATGGCTGCACGCACTGTACTTCTCTCAAAGCAGAGAACCATACGATCAATGTGGTTAACATGTGGGGCGGGTTGGGGGGGGAGAAGGGGGGGGGGGGGGGGTAGTATCTGCCTCGTCTCTCTCCAGGCACGCCACCCTCTTGAGGGGGTGGGCTCATCCTCCCGCAGCGCTCAACTGTCAGTTTCAATTTCATCACATTCAGACCCTCGCTCTCATCGCTCTGACCACATTTGGGCGGGGGGGGGGGGTGGGGGGCGAGGGAGACATGTGCACACACACACACACACACACACACACGACTGCACTGTGCTTGCATCATGCAGCTCTCCGGTGCAGCACCAGACTCCTGCCAGACCAGACCTGAATGCTGATGCGGTGTGTCTGGCGCAGATTGTGGGCCGCGCCATGCGTCACAGGTAATGCATCGTGCGCATTGCCGATGATTGACACGCACAACAACACCCCCCACCCCCCCCCCCTTCCACCAACCCATCTGTCTGAAGGTCTGTTCCCTTGTACGACACGACATCGACATATATAGCATAACAAACCAAACCAAACCGGCGCAGCCCGCCGCAAACCCACTCGACGCTCTCTCTCCCCAGCTGTTAGTCATAAACATCATTCATTAACACCCCGGGCAGGGAAGTGACACAGACCGCATGGCGGGCGTTTAAATCATTATCCTCTCCAACAGGACTTCGGATATGGAGTCGCGTCCCCATAGTCACGTCAGAACCGACTGCCATTGTCTTCGAACATAAGGGCATTAACTTTGCTGCGTGTTAAAAGGCCATCTGTGAGCACACACACCGTCGTGTACGTCTGGATGTCTGTAAAGCAAGCAAGTCGGCTGACCTTTGCCGTCGCCAAGACAAGCAGGGGGAGGGAGGTGTCAGCGAAAGGCACACGAACGTATATATACCATACGTACTGTAGATGGCCCTTGCCTTGTCTTAAGATTTGAAATGACCATGATATACATTTGACAATAGAAAACGATTGCACTGTGTCACCTCTATGGGGCAAAGCCTTGCCTGGTCTATCTACAGTATATACTGATGTCACATGACAAATAAAGTAATGTGTGTTTTAGCACGATGACCGCCCTCCCCCACGGCAGCTCACACCGGATACAACTGGCGGATATCAAATCTATACATTGTGTGTACAAATATGGTCTGGTGGTATCCTGAGGTCAATGTGATTATGAACCAATATTTCAATATGTTTAGAGCAGCGAAATTACAATGTGGCCGCGTGTGGAATCGAATGAAAAATTACAAAAAACGGGTCAGAGGCCCACAGCACACATGTTTTAAACAAGGTAATGTCAGGTGCCAAGTGAACATGAATTAAATATGAGCGTGAGATTAAGTATATACGGTGAATTATTAATAAGCAAACATGATGGTTTTATGTGTTTAATCGGTAGGAACAGAGAGAAAATATGCTATATATACACATATATACATGAAAATATATCGACATAATAAATAATAATAATAACAAACACAACGACACAACGATAACATGGGAGCATGAGATTACTGAAGTGTGTGTGCGTGTGTGTCTTTCCTCCTTCCTGCATACGCCCCAACCTTGACCCCTCTCATCATCACCATCATCATCAATCATTCAGAGCCATCGACATCCACCCCTACATCCGTGACCAACCCAACAAATGAGCGTGGGCGTGGGACACGGACACCCCCCCACCCCAACCCCCCCCCCCCCCCCCCCCCCCCCCCCACCCACACCCAATACGGCCACTGATGCGAAGGTACAAGACACTCGTGTAGTGTTAGATCAAGACACCTTAACCCTAGCTGCCACCTAAGACACCTTAAACCCATTGGCGGTTGCCTCCGACCGCCAGGCTCGTCGGGGGGGGCGACCGCCGCCTGTGTATGAATGGGCGTATGAATGGGTGAATGTGAGGCTAAAATTGTGCAGCGCTTTGAGTGGCCGCGGGGTCTGAGAAAGCGCTATATATAAATGCGGTCCATTTACCATTTCAGTAGCACACAAAAAAAAAAGCATGCGTGTAGACAAGGCGCACACAGATACTGCAGTAAACTGCTTATGTCTGACACACCCAAAGAGGGAAACAGAGAGCGAGAGAGAGAGAGACAGACAGAGAAACACACACACACACACACACACACAACCAATGCTGTCAACAAATGCACACTGTCAACAAATGCTAAGTCCAGCACTCTGGGCTGTCCTGAACATCCCGGGTCACAGCCGCTCCACACTGGCTCCCCTCTGGCTCCCCTCTGTCTCCTCTCTCCATAACAACAAGCTCCACAAGCACATTAGCATGAGGACCATGTTCTAAGACAGAGCGACAGAGAGAGAGAGAGACATACAGAGACAGAGAGAGAGAGACCGAGAGAGAGAGAGAGATATAGAGAGAAAGAGAAAGAGAAAGAGAGAGATAGAGAGAGACCGAGAGAGAGAGAGAGAGAGAAGCAGGGCGAGTCAAGCAGCATGCAAAGCGACACACTATGCGGCTGCGACATTGAATTAAAAAAAAAAAAAAAGAAATGAGGAAGGAAATGAAAGTGTGTCAGAGGACAGGACAGACAGACAAACAGACAGAAGGATGACTCGCATTCAGACAGACAGCCAGAGGATGCGACGCTGCGTGAACGACGAGGTTTAACCTTGTGTCTGTGTCTGTCTGTCTGTGAGAGAGAGAGAGAGAGACACACACACACACACACATAGACAGACAGACAGACAGACAGAGAGAGCTCCAGCTAAGAGCTACAGGGGGGGCAGGGCTGGGCCGGCGGTGGACCCTGACTCTGACAGTAATGGCCCATCACCTGATCGGAGGGTGAGCCACGACTGCACTCGGCAGAGAGCGGCATCGCGCACTCCATCATAACACAACACGGCCTCTCTCCCAACCGTAACCCTGAATCACAGCTGTCCATCCCGTGGTACGTTTTGTTTAAACGGACGGGGCGATATGACAATAAAACACACACAGTAAAACACATACGGCCGGTGGTATATCTTCAATATCGATATATATTCCCGACCCAACACAACACAGCAGTGTCTGTGTCAGATGTAGGGCCATCAAAATGAATAGCTCCACCCTGATGTGATTTATTTGCGATGACAGGAGAGCCGGACAGAGCATGCTCAGTGAAACCGCTGGCTGTGGACGGGGAACCACATCCTATTCATTAGGAAGAGCGTAAACGAGCGTGAGACCACACGGCCACACACACACACACAACACACGCACTGCAGCTAGACTTGCCGCGGTTGTCGGCATACACCGATTACTTACTTACTTTGTGTTTTTTGTTCTCTGTTGATTTGTATAGGACACACCCATTGCGCACTACGCCCAAGTAACCAACTTTCCAAGCTTTGGTTTTGTTCAAAGTAAGGGGAAGTAGGCCTAACCATCTAACGTTAAAGCCATAACTGCAGCTTGTATTTCAGCGGTATTTCAGTACCGAATCAACCACTTTCCATTAACCACACACACAAACATGCACACACACACACACACACACAAACACGTGCATACACAGACACACACACAGACACTAATGCACGCACAGACTTAATCAGGGCATTGAATGACTTTGACGCTATCTCTCTCTCTCTCTCTCTCTCTCTCTTTCTGTATGACTGTTTGTATCTCTGTGTCTTTCTTAGAAGTCAAGAAAGTCTGTATCTGTCTGTATCTCTGTGTCTTTCTCGATTGGTGCAGTTTATCATTTGGTTTCGCTTCCTGTGTTCAGCAGACATTGTGCTCTGCAGCGTGACAGCAAAAAAACATCTTGAGACACAAGAGAGACCCTTGAGTTCCCAACCGTGGATGTCCAACCGTGGCTGCCGTTGTGGGAAAGAGCTTGGATCAAGGGAAACATGATTTGCGTACTCCTCATATCTCTCTCTCTCTCTCTCTCTCTCTCTCTCTCTCTCTCTCTTTGTCTCTCTCTCTCAGAGACAGAGAGAGAGAGACAAGAGAGAGAGAGGGAGAGGGGGAGAGAGAGAGAGAGAGAGAGAGAGAGAGAGAGAGAGGGAGAGAGAGGGAGAGGTTGGCATTAAAGCAGGGTGCAGAGAGGCAACAACCTTGTAGAGAAAAGAGGCTGAGTCACACACACAACACACACACACACACACACACACACACACCACTCACCAGAGACACTGGGGCTATGGCAAGTGCAGTCAACAGCCAACAAGATCACATAATATATAGAAATGGCTGTAGGGGGGGGGGGGGGGGTGCATAGGGAACAGGTATGAAGGAGAGGGCAAAATGGCCAAGCTGGCCCCCCTGTGCCCCCACCACTGATGACTTTAAGTATAGGACCTGGGATGTAGCAGAGCGCTGTTCAGATGGGTGGAGTGTCCCTAACCCTAAGCCAGCAGTGGATTAAGCAGAGCCTGGCCCACGCTCGCATACGCACGTACGCAAGCGCACACACACACACACGCAGACACACACACACACACACACACACACACACACACACACAGAGGGCCGTCGCGGTGGCCAGAGACATTGCGTTGTCATGGAGGCCAGAGACATCGGTCACCAATGGCGACCAGAGACATCGGTCACCAATGGCGACCAGAGACATCGGTCACCAATGGCGGCCAGAGACATCGGTCGCCATGGCGGCCAGAGAGCCATTGCGTCGACTCGTCACGACGGACAGGGGTGATCGCCATGGCAGCCGGGGTGACTGACACAGGGTGCCTGTGGAGAGAGAGGGGTGCGCCTGCTGATTGGATGAGACAGCTCCCGGTGACGGAAAGGAAATCCGAGACACACACTGAGTATGACGGATGAATATGAGCGGAGTGACACGTGGGGGGGGGGAGAAAACAAGAGACGAGGTGAAAAAGCGACTCTGGTTCCTCATCATCCTCTCCTTCTCCCGTTCAGAAGATGGAGAGAAGACTAAGACTAAATCAATCATAATAAGAAATGCAGAGAAAAAAATCAGGGATAGCATAATCAGTGATGTATGTGTGAACAAGACCCATCAACGGAGCCAGAGATGGAGAGAATAACTGAGAATATGGGAAATGAAAGCAGGAAGCTCCCCCTCAGTGAAAACAGGGATTGAGCCAAATGTGTAATAAACAACCGGCACTCAACGACAGCCACCCATGTCAAGGCCACAGTGGGGAAGTCTGAATTTTGAAATAAGGGTACAAACCGTTTATGCTGACGGTGGCGTCTCGCATGCTAATCACTCTTTAATGCTCAGCAGTTGCTTTGCTTCATAATGCATGGTACGGTCATGAATGTGATATAGCGTCGACTGTAGAGTTACGGGGCGCCCACATTCGGTTCCTCTTATCGTAACTCTGTGGACACAGTGGATATTTTCGTCCAACTGCCATTTCTGTACGTGAATATTCACTTAAATATCGGACGTTCAACCTGGAATAATAATTTCCCTGAACAAAGATGCGATGACATTTCCAGCAACTGAAAGCCTTGTTCCGTAAAAATATCCGTAAATTAGGAATGCAATTATTTGCTTCCACAATACTTGTATCGCCAGGTTTTAGTTTGAAGCCATAACCTCAGTGTTATAGTGGAAGTAATTTCATGCCACCATCCAATAGAGGGCGCTATAGTGTATTCACCTGTTCTGTACGTCCATTTTAGAAACATTGACGGACTTGTAGAACCCGAATTTCAACGTTAAACCTATAATTATCTGACAATCCACACATCATTATTTTCCCTGACAGGTAAAACATTGGCGGCTTGTCATGAGGTGTCATGAGGTGTCATAAGGAGTCATGAGGTGTCATAAGGTGTCATGAGGTGTCAGTTGGGCTCCATTGTGCAGCAGCTTCTTCATTAAGTTAGCAACCAAACAAAAGATAAAATCGCACAAAACATTCGTAAGATCGTATCGCAATATGGACAGAATCTCAATACGTCAGCGCTCAAAAAAATATCGCGAGGTCCCTGACGATTCCCGCTATCTGGACACGCGCGTGCAAACGGTGACAAAGGCGCCGGGTGACGACACTGTCCACTGTTTCGCTAACCTACTGGCCGCCTGGAAAACCGCAAGGCCTGTCTCGCCTTTCACGGCGGCATAAAAAATGCATTCCTCTGGGAGGAATCGCATGTCAGAGAAACAAGAAAAACAAAAACATTGCTGCATTAATAATGAGGAGACTAAAAACCAGGCTCTCAGTCGATAGTCATCTTCGTCGCATACTGGAGTAGCGTGGCAGAAATAAGGTTTTGGGGTTTTGGGGTTAAGGTGTGGTTTCATTTAAAAATAGAATATATGACATCCACAAGACAAACAGCAATATCAACGTCGTCATTTTAAAACTAACTGCATTTGTATTATAGGATTACGCCAACATATATATAATATTTATATAATATTTTAGCCCCTGCTCCTTAACTATAATTATCCTACAATACACACGTCATTCTTTTCCCTGACAGGTAAAACATTGGCGGTTTATCATGAGGTGTCATGAGTTGGGCGCCGTTGTGCAGCAGCATCTTTATTAAGGTCCTCATCAAACTCTGTCCTCCTCCGTCCCATTAAGCCAGGCCAGAGAGAGACAGGACAGAGACAGAGAGAGACAGAGAGAGACAGAGAGAGAGAGAGAGAGAGAGAGAGAGAGACAGAGACAGAGACAGAGACAGAGACAGACAGAGAGAGAGAGAGAGAGAGAGAGAGAGAGAGGCGGGAAAGAGAGAGGGGGAGTCAGGGCTGTGAAGAAAATGATGGATGTAGGAAAATTGGGTGATTTTTAAGGGACATTTTTTACATTTTTTACCAGCTGTACGTTTTATGTTTGACATGGCAAGTCAATAACGTCCATGAGTACTAATGTCCTCTGTTGCCACAGCCAACTGGACTGTTTACCGTCTACAGTCATAAATATCAGATATTGGCATATTTGACCAGTTCAAAGATAGGACTATACTAACACTACAGACGTTGAGTCGATTTCTTAAGTTGTATTGAGGTAAACGAACGCTTAAAGCACATCAAGCGCAAATAAGGATACATCGCCAAAACCGCGATTAGTCATGATTATCAACATATTAAACTTTTTCTACTGACAAATATGAAGACGGGACACTTTGCCAACATGTGTGTGGGAACATCAAGCCCTGGCTCTCGCGCCGCATTTATCATTTAGAAGAACAGACTGCACTCAAATAGAATAATCCCTTGCAGCCCGTCTGCTGGCGGCGCACCACCTCATCTGAGCAAATCAAAATGTTAAACGACGCCACAGATTAGGTCGCCGATTTATTTATTTTGTCTTTTACACGGCACACAGATGTTGACCGTACTCCAGGCGGCGAGACGTCGGCCAAGCTAGTGATTTTTGCACATCCTCGCAGGGAAAAGCCGTCGTCGTTTATCGAGAGCCAAACGAATAGGAGGAGGATATATAATAGTATATAGGAAGTGACCTCACAGTCCTTAGTGTAAATCTGACCCAAATCACGAAATCCTTGTCAGAGTCCCGAGTGTTGCTAGTACACAACGTGTTGCTTCTGCCACACTTGCGATGGCCGCCGCTAATCTGCGGAGATGCCGAACCCTGAGTCCGAGCCAATAACGTCCGATAACGACCTCACATCCTCTTATGGTGGCCCCTCGCATCCTTTGATTGCAAGGGGGCTCAACCGCCGAGGCCTTAAGAGTCCTTCGCTTCAAAATCCGATACAAATCAAGTTTATGTACTGTAGGTGTTGACGCTTTAGCGCTGAATATTTCCATCTGTAGTCGTAGTAAATCAGGAGAACAATAAAGAATCCAGATAGTGTAAAGCCAACATCTGTGACTATAAACACCATTAGCGCAGAGCAGGACCGTCCAATTCATATTGTATTGATTCAAACTCAAATCCTCTGGCTACCCGGCTAAATTGAACAAAATGGGCAAAACCTCCAAGTTTTTTTTCATTTAAATTGCGATAACATCGACATATATACATAGACATAGACCTACTACATACAGAGAGTGGAAAGTGTGCATACAGAGATCTTGATATCGGTCAGCCCTCTCGCTCCTCACATGAGCGAAGATCACGACGTCTACTTTCTCTACAGGCGTTCGTTCCAATCACAGATTATGAATACCATTCCCGGTTTAGAGGCCTGACATTAAAATAAGTACCGAAAGGGGAACAGGAGAGATCCTGTTTGAGCCTCTCGTGTGAAAGCCCGGGGGGGTTGGGTAACAGCTCCGTATCTGAAAGGACATTTTGGACCCAAGGCAAGGCAGTTGCATTTCGTTTGCTATCACTACTACGTCTAAAGTCTTTCCACATGACACAAAGCCGCATGAGCACCTGATGGGAGGACCAAAGCCGAGAGGAGACACCCCGGCGATGGCATCTGATCGTCTGCAACGGCGGAGGCCGTCCTACAAGTCACTTCAGACACGATACGCTCGCGCCGGTGCCAGGCCTCGATCGAGTGTAAACACACCGGTACACAACGAATGATGAATAAAAACACGCCGCAGACAGCGATGAAGGAATTGTTGGAGGGCTTCGGCATATTGCTTGGTTGAACATGGAAATTAATACACTTCCATAGGTCAGCAATTCCAGACAGCGAGGCCAATGGGATGGTACTGTGATACTGATCTTACAGCTGATACGTGAAATGAAAGAATAATACTAACACCAATACTAATACTAATACTACTAATAATAATAATAATAATATGGCATTAATAATGCATTGATAAAATAGAGTAATTACATTTTTTTTTAAAGTAATTAAAAAATAGCATATGATTTCCTTGTAAGTGCAAACCTACTTGGCAATAAACTTGATTCTGATTCTGATTTGTGTTATTGTAAAGAGTCAAATGAACGGTACAGAGACCACAGCGGTGTGCCTCTCCAATGCGCTCAGTCAACGGTGACCATGGGATCAGACGGAAAAACCAGAACACAGCGTCCGCAACACGAACGCCGACGTCTGGCCGCGTGCCACTAAGATCTCTAAATTAATAACGCTTTCAAAGCCGTGCAATGTTGATATGATTTTATCGGCTTTACGTGGGCTGCGCTGAGGAATATTACGCTAAGAGGAAAGGGGGTGGGAGGGTGGGGGGGGGGGAGTCAATTGAAGTAAAAGATTAGTGCAGGGGGTCAAGTCGGCCTCGCGCGTGGTGGTCAGCCCCGCAGGAATAGAAAAGGAAAAGCTTTGTCTGTTTTTCAGCAGCAGCCAAACAAAAGACAGACCGCCGGTTGTCGGCCCACGTGGCGGGAGAAGGGGCGTGTGCTGCGGGCAGGTGGGAGGGACGCATAATGTGGATCTGTGGACACGGGCCTGCATTTAAATGAGTGTGTGTGCATGCATTTGGTGTGTGTGTGTGTGTGTGTGTGTGTGTGTGTGTGTGTGTGTGTGTGTGTGTATGCGTGTATAAGGAGGTGCTGTGTAGGGGTAAAACAGCCTCCTTTGAATTTCATTTCCATATGATTAATGGGCATCATGTTTTTTTGGGGGGGGAGAACATAGAGACTGCACACCCAGTACTCCCCCCCCCTCTCCCCCACTCACCCCCCCACCCCCCCCCCCCCCCCCCTTTCTGAAAACGGCAACAGACAAAAGAGGGAGGAGCCAGCCTCCACCAGCCTGGTCGACCTATAATTGGACCACAAGCGGTGTGTGCTCCACTGTGCTCCATATTCACATAATGAGAGTGTGAGCACTCAGACACTCTTAGCGTATAGTGGATAAACCCCCGTTCTGCACAATGGCCCGGCCGCGTTCAGACATCACTGTCCAAATAATAAAAAAGGTAGAGCAGAGCGGGTGGTTCTGTGTGTGTGTGTGTGTGTGTGTGTGTGTGTATGTGTGCGTGTGTGCGTGTCTGTACCAATATGAGCTTCTATTGTTCAATGAGTATATGTTTGTTTCTCTAAACAGGTCATGCAATAGATTGTAAGAGTGGGTGGTCGAGAGAGTGAAGACTGAACGGTAAAGAGAGAGAGAGAGAGAGAGAGAGAGAGAGAGAGAGACAGACACACACACACAAACACACACACACAAACATAGTTTCCACTGGGAGATTAGCGAGCCGGCTTGCCATATTTTCTCGAAAATTAACTGAGCTAATTGTTCTGTTTCAATACGGCACGCTAAGAGGATTGATCCGTAGCCCATGGAATGCTTGTGTCGGGACTAAATCCATCCCACAGCACTTCATGTTTATTTCCATGTCTGGAGTAAGCACACACACATAAGCACGCGCACAACACATGCAATACACACACACACGCACACACACACACACACACACACACACACACACACACACACACACACACACACACACACACACACACACACACACACACATACACGTACACACACACACACACACACACACACACACACTGAAACAAAGCCATCCTATCTCATTTTCTGTTAGCATTTGAAGGTTGTCTAAATTGTTTCCACTGTGATATTCAAACCATTTTCTTTACTCAAATGCACAGTAATATTCACGTATAGGGTATATAAGGAGCCATTACTCAGAATATGATGTGCTGGTAAACTGAAACTGAAAAGATAAAGTATATATCATTCCAAAATACAGCCCTAAATGCAAACATGGAATTTCTGTCACAACGAATGCGGATGAATATTTGATGTTCGAAATGGATTTAGTGGATTGTGGGGCCACCTGATTAATGACAGAGGGCCATGGCTCTCATCATTTCTGCTTACAGTGCAGAGCTTGTGCTGAGCGGAGCATACATCAAACCCTCCAACTCATCTTTCTGAAGGCAAACTACAGCGAGGCATCCGGCTTTACATGAGCTCCATCTCTCGATGGTGCCATCCCGCTTCCCTCAGCCACCCCATATAGCCCACACAGAGGAGACTTTCAAAACAAATTATTATGCTTCTCATAAATGGAATTGTATCTGTTTTTTTCTTTTTTCTTTGCGTGCAAAATGATCGATTCCAGCCGCTCATACACGGATAAATCAAACCACATGCTCTTTTTATCCACACTGTGGAACCTATCTGAAGTGCAGAGATTACCCGTGATTTATGGATATAATAGTCATACTCACAACAAGTTTGCTCAATAACAGATATTTGGTGTTGCCTAGCAACTGCCGTTGTGCGCCATAACGGTCGGACAGTACCTTGCTCCTGGAGGCAGACTCCATCTTGTAGGTTCCTCCGTCTTCTAATTGGCCAGGTGGGTAAATACAAAAGGCACGCTGCTCCACTTGAGGTTGAACTGACAGCATGCGATGGAGAACTACTCACATGTACGTTCCCCTGCTCGCTAATAAGACATCAAGGTGGTTGAACCGCAGCTCACTCAGCGATCAATTAGAGGCTGTTCATGAGGTAAATTGTGTGGGAATGGATGGCGCTCGATGCTCTTGGACTACAGGAGAGTCAACAAGCTGTGGGGCTAGGTCGGTAATTATGAGAATGCATTGATGAGCGATGGATGGAGCCGGACTGGAGCTGACTGTTACCCTGCAATCTGCTTTCATGCTGAGATGCGAAGACGATTGACAGCGCACGTGCACACATGTGCACACCACAGCCAAGGGAACCAAAGCGAATGCATAGCAGAGACAAATCTATTGCTATTCAGAGAAACAACCCACAAGATCCATTTAGTGTAACGATCCAGCCCCAACCCCACTCACTACCTGTTTTTTCTTTGTGTCATTAGTGTTATGTGTGTTACCTGTGTTAATTAGTAATTTTGTTTATCTGTGTTCAATGTATTTAAGTTTTTTAGTTCATGCCCGAGTTTGTCGGTTCCTTGTTTTTGTTAGGTTTGTTTCTGTCTGCGTATTTTCATCAAGTATAGCTTCCTTTCGCACCGACCATGAGTCTGATCTCTGCATTTGGGGTCTCCTCCCTGCTCAAGCTGTGATAGAAGGAACCGACCACAAAATGAACCCAGCAGAGGTTTCCAAATTATCCACCTTCTGGGCAGCAACAGGATCGCCTCGTTGGCTGTATTCTGGAGAGGATTGCGGCACTCGCTACCCAGCCTCGCTCCTCAGCTACCCAGCCTCCCTCCCCAGCTACCCAGCCTCGCTCCCCAGCCACCCAGCCTGACTCCCCAGCTACCCTGCCTCCCTCCCCAGCTACCCAGCCTCCCTCCCCAGCTACCCAGCCTCTCTCCCCAGCTACCCAGCCTCACTCCCCAGCTACCTAGCCTGGCTCCCCAGCCACCCAACCTGACTCCCCAGCTACCCTGCCTCACTCCCCAGCTACCTAGCCTTGCTCCCCAGCTACCCAACCTGGCTCTCCAGCTACCCAGCCTGGCTCTCCAGCCACCCAGCCTGGCTCCCCGGCTACCCAGCCTCACTCCCTAGCCTTCGTCCTGACCTGCTTAGCCCTCTTCCTCAGCTGGCTTGCCCTGTTCCTGGCCTTCCTAGCCCTGTTACCGAACCTGAGCAGGCTAGCCCTGAGCCTGATCAGTCTCCACCACAGCCTGGAGGTCACCTGTGTTAATTGGTAATTCTGTGTTAGTTCCTGTGTTAGGTTTGTATCTGTCTGCGTGTTTCCATCAAGTAAAGCTTCCTTTCACACCTACCCTGAGTCTGATCTCTGCATTTGGGTTCACCTCCCTGGTGCAAGCTGTGACATTTAGAGGATACCTTGTTAAATTCATTGAGGTAATAGTTTTGGTTTGATCTAGATCCCAATTAATTCCAGTATTGTTTCAGCTCTCAGGCAGGTAATTTTAAAAACAAACAAAATAAAACGCAACGGCCTCAGATGCGGGGTTACAACAGTACAACGCTTCAACATATTTTATTTTAACATTGTACTGCACTTTGCATATATGACGGTTCACTGTTCCACATAAAAAACGTCCTCCCTTTTTTATCTTGAAACTACATGATTACACTTGAAAGCAAATTAGATATTTGTCATTATTTTTTGTTTTGATGTGTGTTGTGGCCCTTTCTACAGAGGCATGTGGCCTCAGTGGTTATCATTGCTGACATCCCTGCATAATTAGCTACAATTAGAATTGTAACAAGCTACTACTCGAACGGCAATGTGATTCCTAATTATTTCTCTTTTCAAGCTGATTTCATTACTGCAAGAGAAATGCAGCGCTAATTAGCTCCTCCATATAGCATTGATTTTAGATTATCATCATCAAAACAAAACCACACCATGGTTTGTTATTTGTTACGACTAGTGATGGGCCGTTACCGCGCTGTGATAACGCGAAACTTATCGGCGATAATATTTTTATCGCCGATATTATTGCGAACCGAAATCCTCCGGTAGCACCCCCCCCTCAACAGTCGCGCAGTCCCACTTTTAGTTATTATTTGGGTAATATTAGCAAATACATATTATGGACACCTTCGACATCATTCAAAGGAGCCACCTTAATCTAGATTAACCTTGATTAATTTCAAGATTAAGATTAGATTAATCTAGATTAAAGATTTTAATCTATGCCCATCTCTAGTTACGACATATATTCATTCGTAAAGGGTGTAGAAAAGTTATTATTACATTTGGCATCCCTTCTTCTGCATGTACTATTTCATCAACTACATTATTTATGGTTATAGAA
>JAOPHQ010006339.1:0-86611 GCA_030340625.1 Merluccius polli
GAAAGTTACTGAGGTCACTAAGTAGATTTCATAAGAGCACAGTGCCTAATAATAATAAATATAAATAACTTTAACTTTAGCCTTCTGTTGAAACATGTTCAACGAGAATAACTCGTCTGGTGCTACTCCTTGAAATGGTCCGCGTTCGAAATCAAGAAGGCAATTTGAGGAAAAGGTTTTGTTGTGTTTTGTGTGTTCAAGGCTTTCGTTAGCCGCGCCAGCTGTCTTATATTAATATTACCGCATGTTTTTTTGGTGATTTTGATGAATAGCGTTCGCTCTCGATTTAATTTATATAGTGAGAGAGGGAGTGGTAAAAACAGCGAGTGCCCAGGGGGTTTGGACGCGTCGATGCTATGCAGTTTGTGTGCACTATTATGAGGAATGTATACCAACCAAAAAAAAAAAGTTCAGCCGTTTGGAAGAGGAGCGAGAAAACCGTATCAGGTGTTAAGTTTCGGCATTGAGAATAATAATTGTCGTTTTATAGATTTGTAACTTATAGATTTGTAGTGGGGTTTTTACATTATACCAGATTTATTAGAACACGTTTTTTCCAGGTGATTTTAATCCTTTACAAACACAGATTGTCACTTTTTTCACAACCTCAATTTCAAGGACTGATTGTACTGTTTTAATCATTTGGGTGAAGTATGATAAAGGTTTATGTACAGATCCAGACTGTATATTATGGTGTACATAAATAAAAGTTTTATTGACTTGATCTTGTTTGTAATGACTTTCAATCCTCCTAATCCGTGAGAGAATATACGAAGCATTAACTAAAACAAACAAGTTTCTCATGAGTAATTTTCATGAACCAAAACTAAAACTATCCTTAAGGCAAACTTGTACAAATAGTCACGCTTAACATGTTTAAAATACTTTGACAGCGCTGAATCATGTCACAACCTCAAGACCAAACAAACCGCAACATGGGTTAAAACCTGTTTTCCTTTCAGAGCGATGTTATGGTCTGTTTGGAGGAATGTGTCACAGTAGATCAGTAGTGCAGACCAGCAGGTCTGGTTTGTGTCTTATCACTGCGGCTCTGCTGCTCTGCGACCGGAGAGATTAGCGCTGGGCCTCCGCTACACCTCCCTGGCAACACCGCCAAGTGGGTATTTAAAAACTCACTAATTATTGTAAAAAAAAATATAGATTCTTAATGTTTGATGGTGTGAAATAAATAAATACATTTATAGTAAATAAAGAGTAAATAAATAATAAATCGGCATCAACACAAAGGTAAGATTGACAATGTGCTTGTTTGTATTTTTACAATACTCTCTTTAATTCTTATAGACTCCATACAAATATATATATATAAAACAATTTTGGACATTCAAATATTGCTGCCATACAAGAAATATTTGCACATTAATGTAAAACAGTATTTAGACATTATTTATTATTACAATGTTTCAGCAATTTTGCTGGAAAGTCGCATCATTCTTCCAGTAACACCTTCAGTTCTTCTTAAAGAAAGAGTCCAAGGGGCCCACCAGGGACCGGGATCTCTTCGACTGGGGTCCCGACGGGCCTTTGGACTTGGACTTCCCCCGGGTCGCCTGGTTCGTTCTGACGGGCGGCGGAGAGGCGGCGGCGGCGGCGGCGGACAGAGAGGAGCTGGTCGTCGCGGCGGCGCGGTAGGACCGGCGGACGCCGTGGCAACGGGGGAGGAATAGGAGAAGGACTCCTGGAGCTCCAGGGCGAAGTGGTAGTCGCTGTGTTCGGGCAAATCCCACGCCAGCACGCGCTCGCCGCAGCGCTCGCAGGCCACCAGGTCCTCCTCCTGGTCCAGGCTGGCCCCAGGAGAAGAGGGAGGACCGTCCTCCGAGTCCAGTTCTCCTGTCGACTCTTGACACAGAGGTTGCGAGTTCGGCTCTGCCCGAAGGGATGCGGCGACCTCACCGGCGAGCTCCTTGGGGTCGGTTGCAACGCGTCCGGCGCTGCGCGTCGCGGCGGTCTTGCTCAGCGTCGCGGCCGTTTGTAACCGCCTCTCGATGCTTTTCCTCTGGAAGAAAGACGAGATGCCGCCGCCCGAGCTTTTGGCCGGTGAGGTGTGAGATGAGGAAAGTGTGGTGGAGGGAGTTGGAGCCGCCGTCTCCGACCGATCGCTTGCTGCCGGGAACGCCGCCGAACGAGAAGCGGGCAGCGGGGGGAGAAACGCAGAACCGTCCTCATCTCCATCCTGATCCTTCCCTTCTCCTCCTCCTCCTCCTCCATCTTTGCCTTTGTCTTCAGTCCTCTGCCTCTGTTTCTCAGCAGCTCTCTGGAACAGAGACTGGATCATGCTGGGTTTGCTGGAAGTACCGCCGCCGCCCCTCAGCCCAGAGGACGGGAGCCCGCCTGGGGACACACTGGCGGGGGGGAAAAGGGCCTGGGAGGAAGTGACATCACTGGACAGGAAGCCGGCTATCCCTCCTCCAGCCGAGGCGGTGTCGCTGAACTTGCTGGCGGAGAGGTGGAGCAGGGTGAGGGCCGGACTCCTGGAAAAATACAACCCAGAATAAAAAAAGGTTAGGGTATGCAGACAATGGGGATCGAACCCAAGTCCCTTTCGGCTGGGGATTCGAACAAACAACTAAACACGCTAGTACATGATCCAACAGTAAGGGTCTGGTTGTTGCTACCATGCTGCCTGGTGGTTCCCCGCTGCGTTGAGACTCTTGATGATGGCGAAGCTGTCGTCGGAGATCTTGGCGACGTCGTAGCGGACCAGAGCGCAGCAGCGGGAGAAGCTGCTCTGCTTTTTGTCCCCGAGCTGCCGGACGCCGACCGTCAGCTGCCGGGCCACGCGCCCGTTCTGCCGGACGTCGGGGGAAAAAGGACGACGAAGAGGGAGGTGAGACGGGAGATGGAGCCGGTCAGGTAACAAGTTTTACCAGGAAATGAGGTGTTGATGGTGAAATGGGGCTTCAGAAGATCAGCCCAACAAATATCCAGTTCTCAAGCCAGAGGAGGAGAGGAGGTTGGTTTACACTCACCATGTCTCGGTCCTTGGTCAGCCTCTCCTCCAGCTCCAGAGCCAGCTGATACAGCCAGTGTTTCACCTGCACAGTGGGGGGGGGGGGTATATCTGTCACTCTAGGGACCTGTAATGCTTGTGATCAGCCTGTGATGCTGGCAATCTCGAAGATTTCCGTTTTGTTCGCTTTGGCGACCCCTATGGTGAGAAGCGGGAATTGCACGCAAGTTTTGGGACCTCGCACCATGAAAATCTTCGAGGTTATACCAGTCCAGTTTAGATTTTTAAAAAGGATGTTAACATGAAGCTCTGATGTCCAACCCTTGCCATGTTATTCTTTTCAACACATTTTACATACAGTCATGACATTTAAATGAGATCATAACACTTTCACTGACCATCTCGATCGTCGCGAGCGCCGCCTTTCCAGAGAAGTTTTTGCTGCAGCCGATGGACTTGGGAAGCTGCCTGGGTTTCACCGGTTCAAAGTCCACCCCGCGGGACATGTCATGGAGCCACTGACTGCACACATTAGAATACAATAGAATCAATTATATTGATAATTTGAAAATAAATATTGTTCAGTAAATATGGTATTATGGGTTTGTTTTCCATTGTGTGTTTAGCATAGCAAGTTTGTATTTGCTATGAACACAGTGGGAGCTTAAGCAGCGTCACTGACTTTCTTCCCACTGTGTCCCGCTGCCACGGCCTTGCAGTAATCATTGTGTATAAAGGCGGCGCTGTTGGCACTCTTTGCTCAGCCTGTGCATGTGTATTTATGTATTTTTCTACTATCTTTTGTTTGCATATGAGGTGTCTACCTAAAGTCTGCGATAAGGAACCGCTGCTCTACGCTTTACAGGTCAATCGTCTTTTGCTTCCAACTACCGTCTGCACGTTTCCAGGTTCCTCTTACCCCGTTTTCTCTCCAAAGTGCTGCTCCAGGTCCGCCAGGGAGAACTGGGTGAGCTCTCCCATGTACTTCACACCCAGGGTCTCCACGATGGACACACCCAGCTTCCCGCCCAGACTGCGACTGCATGGGCAAAACAAAACGTAAGTTCATCCATTCCCCTCCTGTGGAGTCAGGCTGGAGAACGGCTGCACTATGTACGTTTTCCCATTAGCAGCCTCTAGTGGCAGGAGTTGTAGCTGCAGTTACGGCTATACTCTGTCAGACGTCTTGACAGTCTGGTATCCGTCTGATATTAAGCGGACCACAATAAAATGATTTATAGAGAACAATTCAGTTCAGATTTAGTTAAAATAGACAAAATAGTTAACATACTGTATAGTGGAATAACTAGCTGCAGGAGAAACGTGACATAGTGCGGGTTTAAGTATTCATAAGTCAGTCTCATGTATCCATAAGCATATTTCACATGCATCTTCATCCCACAATGTGCTGGACTGTAAGACTCACATCTTGCTGACAGGCAGGGTGCTGAACAGCCCGGCCACCGAGGCCAGAGGCAGCACCGTCTGGCGGTTGGGCTTGTTGAGGCCGCAGGATAGTTTAGCCAGAACCTGGAAAGGTGGGACAGCAAATCAGAAAAAAACATTTACAAAATAATAACATTATACACAAAATATAAGTCACTATGTTCTGATTTGTACGCCGCTCTGCGCGTTTTGATTGTCCTCAGCCTCACTTTGGATAAAATAAAACCAAACTAAATCACTAAATGTAATTGAATAATTGTCCCCAATGGACCTAACAAACAGTCGTTGTTTTAATCTTTAATCAGTTTAAATAGAAATCATGGGAAAACATTTCAAACACTTAAATCTCCCACTTTATTGTGCGATATTCCCGCTGAGCAGCGGAAACCCGTGTGCTGCTCCACGGCCGCCCGCATCTCCTCCACGATGGCGGCGCCCACGGCGAGCTGCAGCTGGGCGGAGCCGCGGCCCTCCGACGGCGACGGGGGGGGGAAGGACCCCAGCCACTGCTGCAGGCCCCTGGCGCGCTGCTCCTCTGGGGGCCGCAGGGCCAAGAAGGGGAAATGAAAAACGTTAGTAAAAGCTTAAGAGAGTGAAAGTGCAGGAGGCAGGAGAGTCTAAGGGCGTTGGACTCTCAGGTGAAGCCAAAGCTTCTGCTTAATGACGCAATTCAACTGAGAGTCTCCTGCCTCCTGCACTTTCACTTTCACTTAAGCTTTTACTAACGTTTTTCATTTCCCCTTCTCGTCCCGCCCGGCCGGCGCCTTGCGGTCCCCAGAGGAGCGGCGCGCCAGAGGCCAAATTATAATATATTCAACCAAGCTGTATACTTTTAAACCTTCCAGTCAACACATGAGGCTAAACGGGTAACATCCGTTACGACGGTGGCAAATACTACAGGCAGCTCAAACTGCATCAACATCTGGATTAGATTTAAACTAACTAAATAAAAATCACCAACCAAAACATTGTTAGTCGCTAGTGTCCTTCACTTTATGTCTTTAGTCCTTATGTGGAAGTGCAAAATATTTCACGCAGATTAAAACGTGGTAATCATTAAGCAGAGCAACCTAATAAATAGTAATAACAAGTAATCTCCGTCCTGTCGTATTTATATATATAATATATATTTATTCCTAAAGGTAGAGTGAATGAGTGAGCCTTGCACATATGACACATTTATTATTATTATTATTTGTGTTGTTGTTGTTGTTGTTGTTGTTATTATTATTATATACTGTTGCTGTCATTATTACTATATACTGTTATTATTTGTATATACTGTTATTATACTGGTATTATACTGGTATTATACTGGTATTATATAATTATTATTATTATTATTATTATTATTACTATTATTATTATATTATACATTATATATTATATATTATACTATATATACTGTACTATTATTATATATTTTATTTTATTGTATTCAATGACAACCTCATTTCCCTTTGGGGGATGAATAAAGTCATCTGTCTGTCTGTCTGTCTGTCTGTCTGTCTGTCTGTCTGCCTGTCTGCCTGCCTGCCTGCCTGCCTGTCTGCCTGCCTGCCTGCCTGTCTGTCTGCCTGTCTGTCTGTCTGCCTGCCTGCCTGCCTGCCTGCCTGTCTGTCTGCCTGCCTGTCTGCCTGCCTGCCTGCCTGCCTGTCTGCCTGCCTGCCTGTCTGTCTGCCTGCCTGTCTGTCTGTCTGTCTGCCTGCTTGCCTGTCTGTCTGTCTGTCTGCCTGCCTGTCTGTCTGCCTGCCTGCCTGCCTGCCTGTCTGCCTGCCTGTCTGCCTGTCTGTCTGTCTGTCTGCCTGTCTGTCTGTCTGTCTGTCTGTCTGCCTGTCTGTCTAATCTACCTTGTCTCACCTCTCCCCGCGGCGTCCGAAGGCGCTCCTTCCTCCTCCGCCGGCGGCGGGAAGCCCTGGATGAAGGTGGTGGGCAGCAGGCCGGGACCGACCCGCTGGCCCGCCGCCGCCGCCGCCGCCATGTCCCTCAGCCGCAGCTGGACGGCGGCGGTCAGATCCACGTACGCCTCGTCGATGCTCGCCCTCTCCACGACGGCGAAGCGCGACATCACCTCGATCACCTCCACGCTCGCCTCCCTGTAACTGAAACACACGGGCGTCGGCGGGCGGCGGGCGGCGTGCGGCGGGTGGCGTGACGCGGTCGACCTTTTTGGCCCATTGTGGCCGTTCCAACCATAGACATATATACATAGACGCCTCATAGACTGACGCTGCCCGTTAGAGCTGACGTAGCAGCGCGGCCGCCATCTTGGATGGGTCCCCAGTGCATTCATTTCTATGGAGGAAGTGTATCCCCAACTACAATAATAAGCATAACTCCCCGAATGTTTACCGGATTTTCACACGGTTTGGTTTGTTACAAATGGCAGAGATATATTTATGATACAGGACGAATTATTTTTTTTTTTTTTAAATAATAAGAATTATTGTTCAGTCTTACTTGTGAAAGGTAATCCCACGCGATCTGGTGTCAATACTGCGCCGTAAGCTGCACTAAATACTGCATAGCTCTCCTGTTGACTCCTATGCTAGACTAGAGTGAGGAGACCCTACCAATATGGCGGCGGCGCTGGGTTACGTTCCATCACGTCATGAGGCGTCTACGGATATATGTCTATGGTTCCAACCCGGACTCAGACTCACTGCGTGAGGTCGGCCTTGCCGTGGGACTCCCGGACCCGCGCCACGCGGAGGTCCGGGCACAGCTTCCTGGCGTCGTCCGCCCACATGTTCCTGGTGACGCCGCACGCCCGCGCCTCGTAGCTCACCGCGATGATGCTGTGGGACAAACAACAACAACAACAACAACAACAACAACAACAGAAAAGACGACAAATTAAAGGTTTTGTTTTCCATTTTAGTGTAATGAACTCCATGAGGAAGCACACCGCTGTGTGTGTGTGTGTGTGTGTGTGTGTGTGTGTGTGTGTGTGTGTGTGTGTGTGTGTGTGTGTGTGTGTGTGTGTGTGTGTGTGTGTGTGTGTGTGTGTGTGTGGAGCTGACAGTCACGCTATTTGACCCATTCAATACTCTATCTATATTTATTTCTATTTATTTTAGTTTGAGGTCGGGTCTTGGGGTCTCTGTCTTTCACACACAACAGCATGAGACATGTCCCCAGCGAAATGACGGAGAGTTGGTTGAAAATGAAATATTGACGAATAAATGTATGAATAATAATATAAATATCAGGGCTTGAAAACGAAATTATTTTTCAATCGTTCCGCTCCGAACGGAACCGGTATATTTAACGTTTTCGTTCTTGCGTTCCGCCACCAACATTATCGTTCCTGAACCGGTTCGGAACGTAAAATAACGTTCGTTCTTAACGTTCCGGCAGTGTTATTGGGCCGAGTCTATACCTTACAACAGACCATAATAGTTATTGGTATATAACCACAGACCATAATAGTTATTGGTATATAACCGCACAGACCATAATAGTTATTGGTATATAACCAGGGTGGTGGTGGGAATTAGTGAATTTTATAGAGAACGAAAAAAAAACGTTATTAACCGGTTTTGGGGATTTCAGAATAACGTTTCTGTTCCGGAACAGTTGAAGACCATTTGGTTTTCGTTTCCGTTTCTCGTAAAATTCCGTTCGTTTTCGGTTTTCGTTTTCGTTCCTTGAACCGGTTCGGAGCCCTGATAAATATATAAATAATAAATGTATTTTGTCAAAATTATTGTTACAATTTTCATAACAGGCCAAATCGATGTTAAAAAAGGCCAACGTGACGTCATCATGACACTAAACTCTCACTCTTGTCATTTTCTGAAACTTGGCAGCCCTGGTGTGTGTGTGTGTGTGTGTGTGTGTGTGTGTGTGTGTGTGTGTGTGTGCGCGCGCGCCTCACCTGCCTCCCTTCCAGGTCTTGTACTGCGCCACCACGCAGGGCGTGTTGCTAAGCGACGGGTCCAGTCTCTGCTCCACCTGCACGTAGAAGCAGTCCATGTCCACCAGGGCCACCACCCTGAGGGTCCCGTCCCTGAGGGTCCCGTCCCTGAAGACCCCGTCCCTGAGGGTCCCGTCCCTGAAGACCCCGTCCCTGGGGGTCCCGTCCCTGAAGACCCCGTCCCTGAGGGTCCCGTCCCTGAAGACCCCGTCCCTGAGGGTCCCGTCCCTGAAGACCCCGTCCCTGGGGGTCCCGTCCCTGAAGACCCCGTCCCTGAGGGTCCCGTCCCTGATGGTCCCGTCCCTGAAGACCCCGTCCCTGGGGGTCCCGTCCCTGAGGGTCCCGTCCCTGAAGACCCCGTCCCTGGTGGCCCCGTCCCTGAGGGTCCCGTCCCCGAGGACCTCGTCCCGCGGCATGAGGGTCCCGCAGTACTTACAGTAGTATTATTATTATTAATATTAGTAATATTATTATTATTAGGGTGACGTAATGATCCAGTGATCACATCAGTCCCCGCATCTTCAAAAATTCCGCGCGGTCCAGTGTTTACGCGGGGCGCCTTAAAGTGACGTCATCAACTATCGTCCTCGAGGGGAGGACACAGGGGAGGGGGGAAGAAGCATAGACGGAAGGGGGAAGGTGAAGAGGGGGGAGGAAGGGGGAGACGGGGGGAGGACCTAAAGTTGTTTTTATTGTATTTATTGAAAGTGGTCCTCTCATGTTTTTTCACTTTATTGTATTGTATTTTTTTAAATTGTTTGTTATTGTGTATTTTAACCTTGTATTCTTTATTTTAGCACCCCTTTCCCCCATTCCCCTCAAAGAGCCTTTGCTCTTTGGTTCAGGCTGCATTTGTAAATAAGAATTTGTTCTTAATTGCTTGCCTGGGTAAATAAAGGTTAAAAAAAAATAAAAAATAAAATAAAATAAAAAATGTTAATCAAAGGACTCAAATCAATCAATAATGCAAATACAATCATTGTGATTATAATATAATTGGGATTTTGCACATGGTTACCATGGCACATTTAAAACGCACAAAGTGTCATTATGTGATGACACCAGGAAGTGTAACTGAAAGCGGATTTAACAGCAATAAAATGTCAACAAAAAAAAAACAAAAAAAAGGGGAAGTAGCTCCACACGACTACCTCCACCACCACAGTCCTGGTCATTCACTCGGACTGGTCTCCCCAGCCAGACACATCCTCCCCCCTCCCCCTGAGGATGGCTCCTTCCCTCCCGGTCCTCCTCCCCCTCTGGGGCCTCCTCACCCTCTGGGGACTTCCAGGTCAGTGGCGTCCCTCCGGTCCGGTCTCCTCAGACACAGTGATTCACTATGGGGTTAGAGGTGATGATCATCACTATGGAGCCCAGACTGTTATATTATATTAGTAATAATATTTGCATGTTTTATTTCCAGGAACTCACTGCATCACCACGGTGTCCACGGTGTCCGTGGCGGTGGGGACCACGGTCTCCATTCCATGTCTCTACGAGTCAAAATACAGGAGCCATGTGAAGTACCTGTGTAAAGGAAAGGATTGGAAATCATGTACTTATGAAATTAAAACCAACTCCCGGAGTCATAATTCAGTTTACACCATCTCTGATGACCCTGCAAGAGACATCTTCACCGTCACCGTCAGGAGCCAAGAGGTGGGAACCTCATACTACTGGTGCACCGTGGAGATCGATTATGGGGCTGATGAGGGAGAACAATTCAAACTAGAGTCAAGAGGTTTGTTTGTTTTATACATTTAGAGAGAGAGAGAGAGAGAGAGAGAGAGAGAGAGAGAGGCACTATATTCATCATCACAATGACAGTAACTGTATTTATTGTATTTACTGTTCTCTATAATGTGCACTAAAGTTGAATTACTCCGTGTCAAACGAAGATTTGCATATTTCACTTTTAATTTTGAAACCTCTCTGATATTTGTTGTTATTTCTCTTTCAGGCAGCTCCAGTCTGTCTGTGCCTGAGCAGAACATAGCGGCATACGTGGGACAAAGTGTAGATATCTTGTGTTACCATAGAGACCCAGCCACACCAGGCTGGTGTAGACTGGGCCGGTGTGTGGTGGGGGGGCAGGACGGCGCTGCTGGAGGGGCACATGTCACATTCAACGCCCGCCAGCCGACGGTGCTGGTGGTTACCGTGAGCGACCTGCGCTTGGAAACCAGCGGCTGGTACATGTGTGTCCAAGGAGACCTCAACATCCCCATGCATCTCACCGTGACTGAACCGCCGATGACATCGCCAGCTCCTCCGTCCAGTGAGTATAAAAGTGTTTTTACCAGTTTTAAACTTTTACACTTTTCCACATTATTTCACTCACAGGAACTTGATTGGTGAAATTGAGTAACTTTGTTGTGTACAACTTTCTGTAGCAACTTCTAACTCTTCAAACATTCAAGACAGGTCAGTTCCCCTTTTGCTCTGCTTAGTTACCTCACACATGTATATATTTCATCAGATGGTATTTCATTTGAATGCGGTAGAAATTAGTGTTTGTTGTAAAAAGATAAATACAAATAAAAATATGGTTCAAGTTGTGTCTAGAACAGTTCTGTGTGCTTTTTCTTCCCCAGTGAATCCTTTGACCTGAAGATCGTCTTAATCCCTTTGGGAATATTGCTGTTCATTGTGTTAGTGGCCCTCTTGGTGTTGTGGATTTTACACAGTACGTCGAAAAATAAAATGCAAATATGTTTATGTTTTTGAAGCACATTTTATTGTTAGCTTTATAATTTGTTTTTAACAAAAAATGTTTTTCTTTCAGGACAGGCCAAAATCAAACGTGCAGCAATGACAGTAAGATGAAAATTTGTTTTACGGTCCATAATATCTATACTATCCATTATATCCATAATATCCATAATATCCATACATTTGCTTGCTACATAAAATGTTCAACACAAAATGTCGTCTCTTCTCCGATCCAGGGGTCGTCTGAGACCGATGGGGGCTTAGTTTACGGTAACGTGGTGGCGATGCAGCCCTGCGCAGCGCGGCACGTACGTACAAACCTAAATCCTCTTCTGGTGATTTATTTAATTCATGCATTTATTGATTTAGTCCTGTATTCTTTCATTCAGGCATCCATTCTTTCATTCCTCCCTTTTTTATTCGTTACTCAATTCATTCATTATTTCCCTCCTTACAGTGAAATTCATTAATTAATTCTTTCATTCATTAATTCATTCATTAATTCATTCAGCCAAACCCGGAGGAGGAGGAAAACGTGACATATACTGCTATTGTCACCAGACAACAATAAGGTAAATCCTCCATGCCATCAATAGGCTTTACGCTACTACAGTGGTTTAGACACGCAAGGTCACTCACTATTCTTTGCATATTGTATTATGAGTATTTATGTGTTGTGTATGCAATATCGATATCGATGTGTCCTCCCTATAAACTATGTAGAAATTATCCACTCGTGATTATTAACCACTGTTTCCTAGGTCCCCCCCCCCCCCCCACAACCACTGTGTTTCCCAGTCCCCCCCCCCCCCCCACTCACACACACAACAGAAACAGACGACATACCAACGATGGGTTTCTCCTTGAAACTGTGTGTGTAAATAATATGTTTATTTAAATGATAGGCCTACATCCTGCAGGCCTAAGTAATCAGTAATCATGCTTAGTGCTAAGAAACTGTACAAGTCTACCTAAATGAGAGTGCATTGCTTGTTTGTTTATATTAAATAAATGCATTGTTTAAATAGGCTAATGTATTCATTTAGTTATCTGATGTCTAAATTAATAAATGTTATTTATACATTAAGCAGCAGAGCGTACTTTTTTGCAAAGCCATCCTCTGTATGCTAATATAAAAAAATATAATACAAACAGTTACGGTTGCCAGTAGCACAGCATAATTTGACATATTATATGCATTTACTTTACATACAAATATACTGATAAATAGTTAGGAAAGTTAGGTGTGTTATGTGATCACTTGGAAAACACTAAGCATGATGAAACAAGTCCATCGGCGATGTGTAAGTGTGTGCGTGAGTGCGCGTGTGTAGATGTAGTAAGCATATGTGCGTGTGTTAATGTGTTATTGATGTGTTATATTATTATATTTATAAAGTGATGTATTTATACGTTACTATATTTTAAATCTAAAGTTATTATTATTATTATTATTATTAATAATAATAATAATAGTATCATTATTATTATAATTATTATATAATTATTATTATTATTATTATTATAGGCCACTGCATCATTATGTGGTCAGGCCCCGCCGTAATGTACAATGCTCTGCTATAGCTGCCCCTGTTTGTCCTGTTCTACAACATTGTTCCATACGCAAAATCAATAAATAAAATCTAAATACAGAGTTGCCCAGCAGTACTAACGGTGACTAAATGGTAGCAGACGCAGTAGACGTCAGAAAGTCCGTTTTTTAATTCATGTGACTCTAGTCATATTTCTATACAGGCGCGTATGGGCGGCTTGTAAGGGTGTCCTATGGTGTCCCTGCCATAGACATATATACATAGACGCCTCATGACGTGCTGGAACGTAACCCAGCGTCGCCGCCATATTGGTTGGGTCTCCTCACTCTAGTCTAGCATAGGAGTCAACAGGAGAGCTATGCAGTATTTAGTGCAGCTTACGGCGCAGTATTGACACCAGATCACGTTTACCTTTCACAAGTAAGATTGAACAGTAATTCTTATTATTTAAAAAAAAGATTTTTGAAATTAATTCGTCCTGTATCATAAATAAATCTCTGCCATTTGTAACAAACCAAACCGTGTGAAAATCCGGTAAAAATTCGGGGAGTTATGCTTATTATTGTAGTTGGGGATACACTTCCTCAGTAGAAATGAATGCACTGGGGACCCATCCAAGATGGCGGCCGCGCTGCTACGTCAGCTCCAACGGGCAGCGTCAGTCTATGAGGCGTCTCTACGTATATATGTCTATGTCCCTGCTCTGCCCGAGGGTCCCGTCCCTGGGGGTCACCGTCTCGTCCATAGCAGAGCCCACACGAATCCGGCGAAACTACCGGAAGTAAGCGGGCGCCATAACTGAGCTGTTGCTGGGTAGCGTTGCGCCAGTGCCTCCTATTGGATTGGTTGCGTCCACTGGGATAACAGTCCGCGATGTACGACTGTCTCACTGCTACTTTTATAATGTCGAGTGGGAAAACATGTTCCGTTTTCAATTGTTTCAATAGCAGCAATAACATTTCCAGTTGGAAGAAAAAACAATGTGAGATACACACAATCCCCCAGAGCAGCCCTCCCGGACACAGATAGCTTTTACCGCTGTTTGGTTTATTTTATTTATTAATCCGCACTTCCAGACCGTCACCGGGGCTTCAGAGTAATGTGTCCGAGGAGAGCAGCCCTCTCCCGGACACACACGCTAGCCTTTACCGCTGTGTTTTTTTTTATCCACACTTCCACCCTCTGGAGAAAATACTCTTGAATACCTTTAAAACTACAGAAGGGGCGTTGGGGCGGTGGTGACATTACTGTTATGTTGTTAACGTTTGATTTGCTTCACTGTGACTCTCACTCTGAGAACCAACAACGCTAGCAGTTAGCTGTACCCTTTCCTTTTGAAATGTGAATATTGGATAAAACAATGGTCACAAACAGCGCAGGAATTTCACGAGGGGGGGGTAGACACCGCTAGACACACGGGACTCATACCGGTGATCGCGGCTTTAGTTCCCCGTGTCTGATCGCTGTAATTCGGAGCGTGAATATCGGTTGAATATCTAATATCTTTCTAACTTTAAAAAACACTTTAGTATTTTTTAAGACGATAGTCGCACATCCCTCGTAACTACGCCGTGAAGGTGAACCCTCCCGGACTCCGCTATTAACATGAACCGCTCCCCCGGAGGAGCCGCACATCCACACGCACCGGACACCAAAATACAAACACATGTTTTACATTTGATTGCTTTTAAATAAACTTGTGTGCAGTTATACGGTTAAATACGATTATTAAAATGTCTCATTTTTAATGTCTCCTTTCTGGTCCAGGACTGCTTGGTCCATGCCGTTAATCGGCCCGTGGGCCGCCTATTAAATACCACTATCGATACTTTTTCTATTAGCGGCCCCGCCCCCCCCCCGAATGCGATATATTCGTCCATCACGATGTTTTACTGTAAACATCCTCAACTGCCAATTTAAGGGACATCGCCCAACCCTAATTATGACAGTCCTGGACCGGCCCAAAAATGTGCATCGGCTCACCCGGTACGCCCGATGGCCAGTCCACCCCTGCTTGTCCCGTTAGTTAAAAATAGTAATCCAATTGTGAAATCCGTGTTGTAATCGGCAGCATACAAGCTAGTTATCTTGAAAAGTAAATAAAGATTCAGACGTGCTGCGTGATGATGTGTTCAGGTCGGCTCAGTAAAACGACTATTAGGTTATCATGATGTGTTCAAGTGTAATGTAAAGAAAAGGGAAATTGAGATTTTGGCGAGAAACATGAGTAATACAGTTGTATAGTGCTCTAAACATTTTAGAATATATAATTAAACTACTGATGCCAATATTTATTAAACATCTGGAGGATCATGCCTGACAAGGCAGACATGTTAATTTTTCTGCCAAAAAATACCTGTTAAATTATGAGCTTATATTTTATTTCCTTTTGTGTGACCCATATACATTATGACTTATTTTTCATTTGGTGCTGCTGATATATTCTTTCTATTGTTAGTTGTATGTCATTTCGAAGTGGCCTATTACATTAGCCATGTTTATTGAAGGCTAGAAACGTTTTTGTTATGCTCACTTGTTAAGCAATACCAGTTCTGTTAAAAACATATTGTCGCGTCGTCTTTCCACCAAATAATAGAAAAGTATCGATAGTGGTATCGATAAAGACACGGATCGATAAGGAGTATCGATAAAGGTATCAATATCAATAAATATTAACGATCCCCATCCCTACTGATCACATAACCTGGCATAAATGCTAGTCATGTAGTTGAATGAATGAATGAATGAATGATTTTTTTTGTGTGTGTCATTGCCACCACTGTGGCCCATCCCATCCCAGATTACAAGACACATTTAATAACGAATACAAAAAAGAAAAAAAGTATGTTAAAAATCTGTATTTAGTGTACTGGACGTTTGTGCAAATCAATAAATGCATTTGAATTTAAAGTTGAAAATATCTTGCTTGAGCTTCTGTTATGTATTCAATTCACATATATTTATACATTCTTAGTCTTAAAATCATTGTTTTATTTTATGGCCTTGCTGCCCTGGCTTTTGGCCTTTGTGCCCTCAAATAATTGACAACACGAAAGGCCAAGTGGCCTTGCCCCTAAAATTACGAAATTCCAGGCCTGCTCACAAATGAAACACATGAATTTTATAGTGTCCTCGTTAGCCTAGCTAGCCTGGTTATTGCTACCGTTAGTTAGCTACAGTAGATATAATATCAACCTAGTTCCAATTATGTCTTTATTTCCCCATTCTCTACTCTAAGCTATTTTCATAAATAATCTGTAAGATGGTTTGTACCTTCCTCTGTGACTGGAGGCCACTGTCTGACGTCATCAACCCAACGCACCATACTGCCTGGCTGTAGCTGTTGTCGTGCCAAAAAGTGATTGTCTGCCAGAAATTGATTGAAGGCCAAATACAGTTACTCAAAGGTGATTTCTGCCTAAATATGACTTGCTCTCATTCATAAGCTTCATAATATAAACACTGGAGCTCACAGGACACCCTGGAATTATTTTAAAGGACGATTAACACAAAATAGGCATTTTCACCTGCCAAAAATTGATTGAAGAACAAATGTTAAACTTTCGAAGACACGTGCCTTTGCTATAATTACATTATAATACAGTTGTGTGTATCTGCATATTATGGCCGTTTAATCCAGAGAAAAGCAGACGTTTTTGCGCTACCGCTCAACGGGCTGCTGTGCGCGCTCCCGCGGCCACAAATCAGATTCTGGCAGACAATCACTTTTTGGCACGACACCGGCACCGAGGCGCGTCATCACGGAGGTTTGTTTACATACCAGTAACAGCTCAGTAATGGCGTCGCCACAAGATGGCGGCCTACACAGAACGCTCGTCGGATTCGTGTATGCATAGACATATATGCGTAGACGCCTCATGACGTGCTGGAACGTAACCCAGCGTCGCCGCCATATTGGTTGGGTCTCCTCACTCTAGTCTGGCATAGGAGTCAACGGGAGAGCTATGCAGTATTTTGTGCAGCGTACAGCGCAGTATTGGCACCAGATCACGTTTACCTTTCACAAGTAACATTGAACAATAATTCTTATTTTTATTTTTTTATTAATTCGTTCTGTATCATAACTAAATCTCTGCCGTTTGTAACAAACCAAACCGTGTGAAAATCCGGTATAAATTTGGGGAGTTATGCTTATTATTGTAGTTGGGGATACACTTCCTCAGTAGAAATAAATGCACTGGGGACCCATCCAAGATGGCGGCCGCGCTGCTACGTCAGCTGTAACGGGCAGCGTCAGTCTATGAGGCGTCTACGTATATATGTCCATAGTTATATATAGAACACTAGACGCCTCGTCCGCGTTGCTGGCCAACGGAGTCGAACGTCCGCACATGGCGGCCATCTTACTCCAGGCGGCTCGGTCACCATAACGTGTGTTGTAGTGGTACACGTACTTTTAGATAACCATAAAGCTCAAATTTCATCTGATTCATCCGACAAATAGGCTATAAGAAAGGCTGCATGTTGAAATCCCCCACCCTGTACAGAGATCTTGCCTGTGGTGAGATGCCTGTGGTCGGCCATCTTGCCTGGAGTAAGATGGCCGACCTGTGAGGACGTTCGACTCCGTTGGCCAGCTCACATCACTAACATCACATATCTCCATATATGGGCATAAAAGGGACAATGACTGACAGATTTTTAAAAAAACATAACATTTAAAAAGCATAATGTGTCATTATGTGATGACACCAGGAAGTGGAGCTGAAAGATGATTTAACAGCAATAAAAAAAATAATAGAAAAAAGGGGAAGTAGCTCAACACGACTACCTCTTCACCACCACAGTCCTGGTCATTCACTCGGACTGGTCTCCCCAGCCGGACACCCCCCCCCCCCCCCCGGTCCGGTCTGGTCTGGTCTGAGGATGGCTCCTTCCCTCCCGGTCCTCCTCACCCTCCGGGTCCTCCTCACCCTCTGGGGCCTCCTCACCCTCTGGGGACTTCCAGGTCAGTGGCGTCCCTCCGGTCTGGTCTTTCACTATGGGGTTAGAGGTGATGATCATCACTATGGAGCCCAGACTGTTATATTAGTAATAATATGTGCATGTTTTATTTCCAGGAACTCACTGCATCACCACGGTGTCCACGGTGTCCGTGACGGTGGGGACCACGGTCTCCATCCCATGTCTCTACGCGTCAAAATACAGGAGCCATGTGAAGTACCTGTGTAAAGGAAAGACTTGGAGTTCATGTACTTATGAAATTAAAACCAACTCCCAGAGTCGTAATTCAGTTTACACCATCTCTGATGACCCTGCAAGAGACGTCTTCACCGTCACCATCAGGAGCCAAGAGGTGGGAACCTCACACTACTGGTGCGCCGTGGAGAATAACGATGGGGCTGATGAGGGAGAAAAATTCAAACTAGTGTCAACAGGTTTGTTTGTTTTATACATTTAGAGAGAAACAGAGAGAGACAGAGAGAGACCGACAGAGAGATTGGCACTTTATTCATCATCACAATGACAGTAACTGTATTTATTGTATTTACCCTTCTCTATAATGTGCACTAAAGTTTAATTCCTCCGTGTCAATCGAAGATTTGCATATTTCTCTTGTAACTTTCTCTTGTTACTCTCTGATATTATTTTTCTTTCAGGCAACTCCAGTCTGTCTGTGCCTGAGCAGAACATAGCGGCATACGTGGGACAAAGTGTAGATATCTTGTGTTACCATAGAGACCCAGTCACACCAGGCTGGTGTAGACTGGAACTGGGCCGGTGTGTGGGGGGGGGGCAGGACGGCGCTGCTGGAGGGGCACATGTCACACTCAACGCCCGCCAGCCGACGGTGCTGGTGGTTACCGTGAGGGACCTGCGCTTGGAAACCAGCGGCTGGTACATGTGTGTCCAAGGAGACCTCAACATCCCCATGCATCTCAACGTGACTGAACCGCCGATGACATCGCCAGCTCCTCCGTCCAGTGAGTATAAAAGTGTTTTTACCAGTTTTAAACGTTTACACTCTTCCACATTATTTCACCAGTCACTCACAGGAACTTGATTGGTGAAATTGAGTAACTTTGTTGTGTACAACTTTCTGTAGCAACTTCTAACTCTTCAAACATTCAAGACAGGTCAGTTCCCCTTTTGCTCTGCTTGCTTACCTCACACATGTTTATATTTCATCAGATGGTATTTCATTTGAATGCAATAGAAATTAGTGTTTGTTGTAAAAAGATAAATACAAATAAAAATATGGTTCAAGTTGTGTTTGTGTCTAGAACATGTGCTTTTTCTTCCCCAGTGAATCCATTGACCTGAAGATCGTCTTAATCCCTTTGGGAAAATTGCTGTTCATTGTGTTGGTGCCCCTCTTGGTTTTGTGGAAGTTACACAGTACGTCGAAAAATAACTTTACTTTTCTTCAAAATAAAATGCAAATACCGGTATGAGAATTTTTTATTTGCCGATTTCTTTTTGTTTTCCTGTTTATGTTTTTGAAGCACAATTTATTATTAGCTTTTTAATTAGTTTTTAACCAAAAATTTTTTTTTTTCTTTCAGGACAGGCCAAAATCAAACGTGCAGCAATGACAGTAAGATGAAGATACATGTTGTTTTACGGTCCATAATATCCACACTATCCATAATATCCATTATATCCATAAATTTGCTTGCTACGTAAAATGTTCAACACAAAATGTCGTCTCTTCTCCGATCCAGGGGTCGTCTGAGACGGATGGGGACTTAGTTTACAGTAACGTGGTGGCGATGCAGCCCTGCGCAGCGCGGCACGTATGTACAAACATAAATCCTCTTCTGGTGAGTTATTTAATTCATGCATTTATTGATTTAGTCCTGTATTCTTTCATTCAGGCATCCATTCTTTCATTCCTCCCTTTTTTATTCGTTACTCCATTCATTATTTCCCTCCTTACAGTGAAATTCATTCATTCATTCATTCAGCCAAACCCGGAGGTGTAGGAAAACGTGACATATACTCCATATATCCCGCCCACGGCCGCCCACCCAGCCCCCCCTGACGCTCCGCCCCTGGTGTATACAATATCAATATCGATGTGTCCTCCCTCTAAACTATGTAGAAATGATCCACTCGTAATTATTAACCACTGTGTTTCCCAGGTCCCCCCCACCACTGTGTTTCCCAGGTCCCCACAACCACTGTTTCAGTCCCCCCCCCCACTCACACACACAACAGAAACAGACGACATACCAACGATGGGTTTCTCCCGTGTGTGTAAATAATATGTTTCTTTAAATGATAGGCTTACATCCTGCAGGCCTATAATCAGTAATCATGCTTAGTGGTAAGAAATTGTACAAGTCTACCTAAATAAGAGTGCATTGCTTGTTTGTTTATATTAAATAAATGCATTGTTTAAATAGGCTAATGTATTCATTTAGTTATCTGATGTCTAAATTAATAAAAGACAGTTGTTTATACATTAAGCAGCAGAGCGTACTTTTTTGAAAAGCCATCCTCTGTAGGATAATATAAAAAAGATATAATACGAACAGTTGCCAGTAGCACAGCATAATTTGACATATTATGCATTTACTTTACATACACACATACTGTAGGCTATATGATAAATAGTTAGGAAAGTTAGGTGTGTTATGTGATCATGAAAACACGAAGCATGATGAAACAAAGCCATCAGCGATGTGTAAGTGTGTGCGTGAGTGCGCGGGTGTAGATGTAGTAAGCCTATGTGCGTGTGTTAATGTGTTATTGATGTGTTATATTATTATATTTATAAAGTGATGTATTTATACATTACTATATTTAAAATCTAAAGTTATTATTATTATTATTGTGGTTATTATTATTATTATTATTAATAATAGTTTTATAACTATTATTAATATTATAACTATTGTTATTATTATTATCATCATTATCATTATTATTATTATTATTATTATTGTTATTATTATTATTATTATTATTATAGGCCACTGCATCATTATGTGGTCAGGCCCCGCCGTAATGTACAATGCTCTGCTATAGCTGCCCCTGTTTGTCCTGTTCTACAACATTGTTCCATACGCAAAATCAATAAATAAAATCTAAATACAGAGTTGCCCAGCAGTACTAACGGTGACTAAATGGTAGTAGACGCAGTAGACGTCAGAAAGTCCGTTTTTTAATTCATGTGACTCTAGTCATATTTCTATACAGGCGCGTAAGGGCGGCTTGTAAGGGTGTCCCTGAGGGTCCCGTCCCTGAGGACCTCGTCCCGCGGCATGAGGGTCCCGCAGTACTTACCAACAATGCCTTCTTGAGAGCGGGAAATTGTTTGTGATGACTTTTTTTAAATGTTTGTTAACGTTTTAATGATTCAGGTTGCGTTTTAATGATTAGGGTTATGGTTAGGGTTATGGTTAGGTTATGGTTATGGTTAGGGTTATGGTTAGGTTATGGTTATGGTTAGGGTTATGGTTAGGGTCACTGGCGCCGCCAGCCGGAATCCTGTACAATTTTTTTGGTGAAAAAAAAAAAAAAAGCAATTGTGAAAAAAAAAAGAAGCAATTTTATTTATTTTGAGGGGGTGTGATGAGGGTGTGACAAAGATGCTTGTTTGTAACAGGCTAAACGTGCTGAGCTCGTTGATTGTTAACCAATCACTGGAGGCCTAACGTAAAAGCCAATGATTGTCGTTTACGTCATTCATCTGTCACTTTTTGATTTCTGGCGCATATTTAGCTACCTACAGTCTATGATATTTACACTAAGCTATGTGATGATTACGCCCGGTCCAGCCTATAGAAATGTCAAAAAGACAGTTGAGCCTTTTCCAGGCATTTGAAAAAAAGAGATCCAAACCCACGATCACAAACACGCAGCAGAGCAGCGATAATGAAGGTGCTACCAGCAGTCAGGCAGGACGTGAAGACGAGGTAGCTAGCTATGCTTCTAGCTCTTCTGCCTCTTTGGCGGTTGCAGCCGCTGTCAGTGAGGGTCCAAGCCCCGAGCCCGCCGAGAACACACGGCAGCAGCAAAGGGTGGTCAGTGCTGCTGCATATGAAGATGACCTTGGCTGTGTTAAGGCTGATGAACTCAAAACGACATCCGATTCCGTTAAACTGAAAGCCATACAGTCCAGATTCAAGCCCCCCAGAGGGTGGGTACCCCCAGCTAGAGTCATATGTGGAAAGCAGCGGAAAATACCGGAGGAATTTTTTTTTCGCGTCATCTCGCTTTCTTTTTTCTCTCCTCTCCTTAGCTCCAAACTCACTCGTCTGCACCGCGATTATTAACCACAGTAGCCTATAGTTTTCCACACAACAGCCATATAACTCATGTCAGAATAACAACAGTCTCAGTAGATTAATGGACATTTTAATCTGTTATTTCACTAATACTGAAAACATTAGATTAGTATTTTTCCATTTGTTGTATTTGCCGTTCCTGTGCGTACTTTGAAATTGAACCCTGGCGGCGCCACTGGTTAGGGTTAGGGTTAGGGTTAGGGTTATGGTTAGGGTCAGGGGCGAGGCTAGCCCATTTTTAGGGGTGCTGAAGCACCCCTAAAAACAGGCTCAGCACCCCTAAAACTTGGGTAAGAAATGTTATTCTAAAAATTGTGTTTGTCTTTGACAGGGTTAAATAATGTCCAAAACATACTCCGTAGTTTGTGGTTTAAAATGTATATGTTAAGGACGAAAATGAAAACATCCCCGCTTAGCAAATGGTATGATCCTCTTCTCACCCCTCCTTCTCCTCTGCACCGCTCCGCAGCCCGACCGTCCAGCGCGACTCACGCAGAGTGAGATCTGTTTAGTTGTAGTGTTGTGAATCAACTGTTGCTCCAAAGCTGTCTCACACTTCTTTCCTTTACCGAGAGTTGTTCCGATTCCGATACCATATCGGTGAGTGCTGGAGTCCAGGCACCGTTTACCAGTTAGCTCCGTTAGCCCGGTTAGCTCCGTTAGCGCCATTAGCGCGGCTACAGTCGAACTGGAGTCCATTTATTAAGCAGAAACAGCAGCGCCACAAGTACTGTGTAGTGCGTACGTGTGTCTCTGTTGTTAAAGTTTATCGTTACTTTGAGACTCATTTTAACAATCGGGAGTCATGTCAACATAACGTCACGCGCGTCTTTTCTGGTCCGTCGTCATGGAAACATGAAGCCCTGCCAGTGGTGCGGCGTTTGGACCAGAGTGAAAACAAACGAAACGACACATCACTGTATACCACCAGTATGTGTGAAAACACTCACTGTGGCTTTTTAAATTAATTGTTATTTATTCATAGATTTATATCTGTTATTTTTCAGTTGTCTGACTATCAAACCAGACAATAAAATAAAGTGAAATGTTTTTCTTTTGCTGTATTCATTCATGTTTTACAGAGGATTTAACCTGAACCAGGCTTTGCAACAATAATAATCACATCACATTCATGGGGGCATAGTATATACTAACTCCTAGCATTACTCTGTGTGTGTGTGTGTGTGTGTGTGTGTGTGAATGATAAAGTTATTTTTCAATAACACACCCTGGACCAACGACCGACGCGGGGTGGGGGGGTGCGTGATCGTAACACACCCCGGACCGACGACCGACGTGGGGGGGGGGGGGGGGGTTATTTTTTATTTCACGGCACAGAGATCCGGGGCTATTCCCAAAAGATCCGGGGCTATAGCCCCGAATGCCCAGGTCTAACAACGTCCATGCTCATGACCACAAGAAGCATTCATCTCATTCTGATTCATCACTCACCGCATGGAGGTGGACCTCAGGACTGTGTCCTCCTTCAGTCAAGCTCAGGTCTCTCTCTCTTTATCTCCCTCTGTCTCCCTCTGCGTGTCTCGTGGGGTGTGAGGTAAGTGTCCTAGACCTGGCTGAGCAGCAGGGGGTCAAGAGGGTCAAGATCCACAATAAACATTTAGATAAAAATACAGAATACATCTAATATACGCATGCCTTGTCTTATATTATATTTCATGAGAATGTATTGATTGAGAAAGGTTTTTAATATTGTTAACGTTATTAACATTATTAACGTTGTTACCGTTGTTAATGTTATTAACGTAAATTACGTAAATAACTTAACGTGATTTGCGTAAATTACGTACATAACGTAACTTACGCAAATCACGTAAGTTATTTACACAATTTACGTAGTTTACGTAAATAACGTAACTTACGCAAATTACGTAAGTTATTTACGTTATTTACGTAAGTTACGTAAATAACGTAAATTACGTAAATAACTTACGTAATTTACGTAACTTACGCAAATAACGTAACTTACGCAAATTACGTAAGTTATTTACGTAATTTACGTAAGTTACGTAAATAACGTAACTTACGCAAATTACGTAAATAACTTACGTAATTTGCGTAAGTTACGTTATTTACGTAAATTACGTAAATAACTTACGTAATTTGCGTAAGTTACGTTATTTACGTAAGTTACCTTATTTACGTAAGTTACGTAAATTACGTAAATAACTTACGTAATTTGCGTAAGTTACGTTATTTACGTAACTTACGTAAGTTACGTAACTTACGTAAGTTATTTACGTAATTTACGTTATTTACGTAACTTGCGTAACTTACGTAAGTTTACATAACTTACGTAAATAACTTACGTAATTTACGTAACTTACGCAAATTACGTAAGTTACGTAAATAACGTAACTTACGCAAATTACGTAAGTTATTTACGTAAGTTACGCAATTTACGTAACTTACGTAAATAACTTACGTAATTTGCGTAAGTTACATAATTTACGTAATTTACGTAAATAACGTAACAACGTAAATAACGTTAATAACGTTAACAACGGTGGGGGCGGCAGTAGCTCAGTAGGTAGAGCGGGTGGACAGAGCGGGGTCGTCCACTAACCGTAGGGCCGGCGGTTCGATCCCCTTGATCCCCGCTTCCAAACTGTCTGCGTGTCGAAGTGTCCTTGAGCAAGACACTGAACCCTGAACCCCAACTTGCTCCCCGGGCGCTGATCATAGCAGCCCACTGCTCCTACGTACAGTAGGATGGGTTAAATGCAGAGGACAAATTTCGTTCCCGAACATGGGAATGACAAATAAAGACCGAAAGGTCCCCCCTTAATTATAATTAACAACGTTAATAATGTTAATAACGTTAACAATATCAAAAACCTTTCTCAATCAATACATTCTCATGAAATATAACATGAAGCCCTGCCAGTGGTGCGGCGTTTGGACCGAGTGAAAACAAACGAAACGACACATCACTGTATACCACCAGTATGTGTGAAAACACTCACTGTGGCTTTTTAAATTAATTGTTATTTATTCATAGATTTATATCTGTTATTTTTCAGTTGTCTGACTATCAAACCAGACAATAAAATAAAGTTAAATGTTTTTCTTTTGCTGTATTCATTCATGTTTACAGAGGATTTAACCTGAACCAGGCTTTGCAACAATAATAATCACATCACATTCATGGGGGCATAGTATATACTAACTCCTAGCGTTGCTCTGTGTGTGTGTGTGTGTGTGTGTGTGTGTGTGTGTGTGAATGATAAAGTTATTTCTCAATAGACATATTTTTTGTTTTTGTGTGAAAAAAGGGTGGGTGGTGGCAGTGGGGCTCATTGGGTGCTCAGCACCCCTAAAGCTCTGACCCTAGAATCGCCCCTGGTTAGGGTTATGGTTAGGGTTAGGAAATGTCCCGGCTACGCTATGACTGTAGGAAACGGAAATAGCATGCTTCAAGGATCGAACCAATCAGGGAGCGAATTCTTGCATACTAATTAGGTAAGTTATCGTGTTCTCGCCCTAGAACACGGCTACATCCATAGCTCACTTACCATAGACATCTTATACATAGACGGAGCATTGGCTGCTGTGGCGCGAGAAATTCGGCGGCCATCTTGGAGTGGTGATGGGGGAGCAGCATAGATTGACAGTTGACACGTATGGCCAGGAGAAGACAACATGGATGCCGAGCTGCTGTTCAGCGTATTCCTGCTCAAATGAGCGGACGGTCGAAAATAGAAATCGCGGGATTACATTTCACAAGTAAGATTTAACATTATACCATACTATTGGTTATATTTTGTGAAAATAATATTACACGCCAAAACATGTGTCCTTTATCATAGCTACACGTATGACAAAAAAACACGTGAAAATCAGTGGTATTCAGTGAGGTATGATTAATTATATGCGCTGACGAATGACACTGAGTGGAGCGGATCACCACTCCAAGATGGCGGCCCCGCGTCTCGTCAGCGCCAGTAGGCAGTAGCGCTCGATGCTCCGTCTATTAGAGGTGCGCGGATGGCGGTTACAGCCGCGGACTCCGCGGTTAAACCGCGGATCGGGCGGATGACCTTACGAAAAATAATATTTTAATTAAATTCGGGCGGGTGGCGGTTGAACCAATCAAATGAAAAGATATATATAAGTTACATTGTTAAATATTGTTACTTACATCCGATAAAAACGAGCACACTTTTTTTCTCGCGTCAGCAGCGCCCGCGGATGGCGGGCGGGTGCAGTTTTGAAATTGGTCAAAAAACGTTGGTGCGGATGGATGGCGGACGGATGATGAGTTTTGTGATGCGGTTGCGGATACAATAATAGCCCATCCGCGCACCTCTACCGTCTATGTATAAGATGTCTATGGTACTTACAGTATTAGCTGTTACTGCAGAATTATTATTTTTATTTTATAGCAGTATTTTATTTTATTTATGGTAAAGACAAGTTTATCTTTTATTTCTTTGAACACAAGGGGTCTAAGGGACAATGTGAAGAGGAAAGCAGTATTTTTATTTTGTAAGGGACAAAAAGCCCACTGCACTTTTTTTACAAGAGACTCATGCCTGCAATGATGATGCCACCTTCTGGTCAAACCAATGGAGTGAAAAAATCGGCAACACTTTACAATAAGGTACGCAAAACGTGGGTAGTTACTGCGGAACGAATGAGTAACGAATGATGAAGGACCAGGGCCCTAACATGGACCCTAACGGGGCCCTAACTGGGGCCCTAAGTGACAGTTACTCAGTAACTACTGAGGAGTTACTGGTAAACAGACTAGGGGACTACTGTATTCGTTACTGAGTAACGAATGATGAACAACCAGGGCCCTTACTGGGGCCCTAACTGGGGCCCTAAGTGACAGTTACTCAGTAACTACTGAGGAATTATTGGTAAACAGACTAGGGGACTACTGTATTCGTTACTGAGTAACTGTCACTTAGGGCCCTGTTAGGGCCCAGTTAGGGCCCCAGTTAGGGCCCTGGTTGTTCATCAGTCATTACTCAGTAACGAATACAGTAGTCCCCTAGTCTGTTTACCAGTAACTCCTCAGTAGTTACTGAGTAACTGTCACTTAGGGCCCTGTTAGGGCCCCACTTAGGGCCCTGGTCGTTCATCATTCGTTACTCAGGAACTACCCACGTTTTGCGTACCTTATTGTAAAGTGTTACCAAAAAATCCTATTCAGTCACGGTTCTAATCGTTCTGGCGGTGTAGCCATATGTTTCAATAGATGCCCTGGGAAGGTAATCACCTTTAAAGCTGATGAGTTCGGTCATTGGCTCGCTGTTGTGTTAGATGTTGAAGGGATTTTTGTTATTATGATAAATATTTATGGTTTTAATAACAGTAATCAAAACAAATTATCAGAAGTGACAGAAATTATTATTGAATATGAACAATTGTATCATACTGAGCTTATTTTGATCGGTGGGGATCTAAATTTGACACCACATGAATGGCAAGATAGATGTCCTTCTAAATATAGTACTAACCAGTGGAACCCTATTTTATTTGATTTTTTGAACTCCAACAGCTTAACAGATATTTGGAGGGACAGAAATCCAGATGTCAGTCAATTTTCATGGATGAAACCAAATGGTAACTGTAAATCTAGGATAGATTTGTGGTTGGCAACTCCTGAAATTACAAAATATGTTTCAAGTGTGTCTATTCGTAGTGCCCCTCTAACAGATCACTGTGTTATACATCTCACATTAAACCCAGAAAATAGGACTAAATATAAAAAAGATTACTGGAAGTTTAATGCAGAACTTTTAAAAGATGAGGACTTTATTAGAGTTGTTAGAAACTTAAAAGGAAAAATAAAAAATGACACAAATATACAGAGTTGTAGTGGCAGATGGGAGTATTTTAAATTTAAGGTAAGAGAGTTCTCGATACAATATAGTAAAACCAAAAATAAACAAAAACAATATGAGGTTCAATTGGTGCAGGACATAAGTGATTGTTGTAACAAGACTGTAATATCCGATGCTGATAAAAGTAACTTCATAAGCCTACAGAACAAGTTAGATAATCTATATATCAAAAAAGCCCAAGGTGCTTATGTTAGATCTCGGGCTAAATGGGTAGAGGAAGGGGAGAAAAATACTTCTTATTTCTGTGGATTAGAGAAAAGGAGACAGGAGAGAAAGATAATAAACACATTAATGGTCAATGATATTGTACAGATCAAAGAAAGATATCTGAAGAAATTTATAAATTCTACTCCAAACTTTATTCCTCAGAATATTCTACCCGTGACTCAGATATTTTTCTAGAAAGTATTAAGTCACATATCCCCCAGATAGATTTAGCTTTTAAAGAAATGTGTGAGTCCGAGATCAGAATGTCAGAATTAGATGAAGCAGTCAAGAGAATAGCAGTAGGAAAGGCACCAGGTCAAGACGGTTTGACATCCAATTTCTATACATTTTTTGGGAGGAAATAAAAAGCTTTTTATTTGATGCTATAAATGACATTTTGAGAAATAGGACACTTGCACCTACGATGAAACAGGGACTTAAAACTCATCCCCAAACCAGGTAAAGATAAGAGATACATTGACAATCTTCGCCCTATCACTTTATTGAATACTGACTATAAATTGTTTACACATGTGATTGCTGAGAGATTAAAGGATGGTTTGACACATATTATATCTGACACCCAATCTGGTTTTTTCAGGGATAGATCCATACATAACAATATAAGATTGGTATTAGATTTGTTGGACTACAGGCATTTAATTGAAGATGATGGTGTAATTCTTTTTTTTGACTTTTACAAAGCTTTTGATTCAGTCGAACATTCTTTTATTATAAAAACACTGGAGTACTTTGGTTTTGGAGAAAAGTTCATTAATATAGTCAATCTACTATATAAAGACATTAATAGTTCAGTTTCCCTACCATTTGGAACAACAGGGCGTTTTGACATACAAAGAGGTTGTCCAACCTCGCCTTTATTGTTTATCCTTGTTGTTGAGTTATTGGCAATTCATGTAAAAAATTGTCAAAATGTCCAACCATTAAATGTAATGGGAAATTCATTGGTTATAAGTCAACTGGCAGATGACACCACTTTATTTTTTTAAAAATACGGCACAAATTCCAACAGTATTAAAAGAAATATCCTTATTTTCCAAAGCATTTGGCTTGAAATTAAATATGAAGAAATGTGAAATGTTAAGTATCCATGATCATCCTTTAAGTACTGTATATAATATCCCATTTAAAAGTGAAGTCAAATATTTAGGTATTATAGTCACAAAAGTTAAAAAAGTAAGAGAGACATCGAATATAGAAAGTAATATTAAAAACAATAAAACTATTCTCAACAGTTGGCTTCAGAGAGACTTATCCATTTTTGGACGCATTCTACTCACTAAAATGCAAAGTTTATCTAGACTAATTTACCCAGCATATTCTTTAGATATACCCGACAAACTAATCAAGAGAATTAATCAAGATAACTTCAATTTTATATGGAAAAATAAGTATCATTATATATGAAAAAGCGATATAGTTAAATCTGCTGAAGATGGTGGTCTAAATGACTTTGACTTCGTCATTGACTTTGATTCTATGAATGGTACCATCAAATTAAAATGGTTACAAAATGTTATTAGAAAAGGTCATAGTTTTTGGTTTGATTTCCCATCTAAGATCTTCAGTAATTTTGGTAACATTGATTTCTTATTAAGATGCGATTATGATATTTCCAAATTACCAGTCAAGTTGTCAGCTTTTCATCGTCAGGTTCTCCTTTACTGGAAACTCATATACAAGCATAATTTTACTCCACACACTGTCCCAATATGGTATAACAGATGTATTCTAATTAGGAGAAAATCTTTCTTTTATAAGGAATGGATGGAGAAAGGGATTTGGTCAATTTGTCATTTGTTGGATAATAGTGAAAATATCTTAACATATAATTCTTTCATTGTGAAATATAATTTGGTTTGTACTGAAAAGCAATACAAAGCGGTAATTAAGGCAATACCACAAGCTATGATCGTTTTAACCAAAGGCATGCTAACCTAATCTGTGACCATTCCACAAGAGTCTTCGTTATTTATAGAGGGAGATCATTTTCCAGATAAAAAATGTAACAACAAATGTATAAGGACTGTCCTTAACTCAATCTGCTTCCCTTCACCACTTAAGAGAAAACATATATTCCAGAAATTTACAAAAAAGGACATAAAGATAAGAACCAATTACCTCTCTTTTCCAGTTCCTCCCAAAGTGAAAGAAGTCCACTTTAAAATGTTGTATGAGATGTATCCATGTAATGACTTCTTAATCAAAGATTTAATCTTGATTTGATGTAGAACAGGACAAACAGGGGCAGCTATAGCAGAGCATTGTACATTACGGCGGGGCCTGACCACATAATGATGCAGTGGCCTATAATAATAACAATAATAATAATAATAATAACAACAATAATGATGATAACATTAATAATAATAATAATAATAATAGTGATCATATTAATAATAGTTACAATACTATTATTATTATTATTATTATTATTAATAATAATAATAATAATAATACCGATAACAGCAATAATAATAATAACTTTAGATTTTAAATATAGTAGTGTATAAATACATCACTTTATAAATATAATAATATAACACATCAATAACACATTAACACACGCACATAGGCTTACTACATCTACACCCGCGCACTCACGCACACACTTACACATCGCCGATGGCTTTGTTTCATCATGCTGTGTTTTCATGATCACATAACACACCTAACTTTCCTAACTATTTATCATATAGCCTACAGTATATGTCTATGTAAAGTAAATGCATATAATATGTCAAATTATGCTGTGCTACTGGCAACTGTTTGCAGTGTTGTTTCTACATGTAAAAAACAGGTGGGGCTAGGCTAATTTATTTTTTATTTTTTAAATGACGTACCAGCGTCCGTGACGTCACCCGTTTGTTTTCACAGTCGTGGTGATCTTTGTAGAGGTTGACTCCGCCTGCTCCCGGCTATCCTGCACAACACAGGACTGTATGTAAAAATCTAGTTCAACATCTGACCTGTGGAAGGCAGTAATACGCTAAACAGCGTCTAAAGCTATCAGTAAACCAAGCTAATGTGGAGGGGGTATTAGAATATATTCAAACAAATTACGGGCCTTTTAAATTTGTAATTTTGAAAAAATTTTGAGGGAAAAGACATCGTTCTAACATACAGCACCGCCAGACCTTAGTACTGAAGTGAAATGAAAATTGAGCGGAAGTACGTAGGCGGGCGGAACCAGGCTAAGGTCTGGCGGTGCTGTATGTTAGAACGATTTATTTTCCCTCAAATGTGCCTTCCAATCAGCGAACAGGAGGCGCGGCCTGAGAACAGTGACGTATAGGTCATGCGCGAATTTCAGTTATTGAGCGGAAGTACGGAGGCGGGCGGAACCAGGCTAATGCTCACTGCATCTGCCGTTTGTATACTGCGCGCAACGTGGTTTCTGGCGCATGAAATACGTCACGACCAAACGTTAGCGATTGGTTAAGGCAGATCCAGAGTGGCACTGGGCAGAGCCAATAGGTTTTAAACTTCAACAGCACCCGCCTTCAAGTGAGACATCGTTTGTCTCTACAGCACTGCTAGACCTTTAGTATGAATGAAATGAGTACGAAGGTCTAGTTAGGACTAGGCTAAGGGTCGACTAAAAATGAACTAAAAGCGCCAAACTTATTATTTTACAGTACTTTCTGGGGAGATTTTAAAAAAACAAATATATATATATTAAAAAAAAAGTATATAATTTTTTTCTTTTTTTTTTTTCTTGTGAGAGTAGGTGGGGCCGATCCCCACTTGCCCCTAATGACCAGTCGCCACTGACTGTATTATATGTATAAACAACTGTCTTCTATTAATTTAGACATCAGGGGCCGTATTCACAAAGGATCTTAGCGCTAAAAGTAGCTCCTAACTGGCGAATTTAGGAGAAACTCCTAAAAATAATGGGCGTGTCAGTCTTAAATTTAGGACTCCTAATTTTTTTCACTAAGAGCAATTCACAAAGTATTTTAGGCCTAAAAGTAACACCTAAGTCTAGGAGAGCCTAAAAGTCCTCGAGAGGACTCCTAACTCACTAAGACCTATTCACAAAGAATCGGAAAATGACTGCGAGACGAAATGTTTTGGAGACAATGGAAGACTGTGAATTGAACAAGAGATATAGGCTAAATCGTGAGGGTATAAAACTTGTTGTGCAATTAGTGCGGGATGCAATAACATCCCCGACTAACAGGAATAACTCGATTAGGAAATAAAATGTTTGGCAACACTACGATATTTAGCAACAGGGAAAATGCAACTTTGCAATGCCGACGATTTAGGAATATCGCAACCATCAGTCAGCCATAAACCAAACCATCAACGCGCTCTTTAGACCACATATCAATTCAATTAAATTCAAACTTTATTAAGGACACATCTCATGAAAGGTCCATAACACCAACACAACACAATAATAATAAAATAATAAAAATAGAATAAAAAAATACACACACACACACACACACACACATATATTTACATATACATATATATATATATATATATATATATATATATATATGTAAATATACACACACACACACACACACAATTCCACAATGATCATATATTTACATACAGGTAGAAGAGCTGACAGAGCTCAGTTCAAAGTTGGTTAAGGCTGAAATAATACCATTAATATCATCCAACAGTTTATTCGGTTTCCTTTGGACAATCAACAACTACACATGATCAAAGCCAACTTCATGGCAATTGCAGGTATGGCCGGTGTGGTCGGTGCTGTTCATAGACATATATACAGTGAAGAAAATAAGTATTTGAACACCCTGCTATTTTGCAAGTTCTCCCACTTAGAAATCAAGGAGGGGTCTGAAATGTTCATGGTAGGTGCATGTCCACTGTGTGAGAGATAATCTAAAAAGAAAAATCCAGAAATCACAATCTATGATTTTTTAACAATTTATTCGTGTGATACAGCTGAAAATAAGTATTTGAACACCTGTCTATCAGCTAGAATTTTGACCCTCAAAGACCTGTTAGTCCGCCTTTAAAAGTTCTCCTCCACTCCACTGTATTATCCTGAATCAGATGCACCTGTGTGAGGTCGTTAGCTGCATAAAGACACCTGTCCACCCCATACAATCAGTAAGACCCAAACATTCAGCATGGCTAAGAGCAAAGAGCTGTCCAAGGACACCAGAGACAAAATTGTACAACTCCACAAGGCTGGAAAGGGCTACGGAGAAATTGCCAAGCAGCTTGGTGAAAAAAGGTCCACTGTTGGAGCAATCATCAGAAAATGGAAGAAGCTAAACATGACGGTCAATCTCAATTGGAGTGGAGCCCCATGCAAGATATCACCTCGTGGGGTCTCAATGATGCTAAGAAAGGTGAGGAATCAGCCCAGAACTACACGGCAGGACTTGGTCAATGACCTGAAAAGAGCTGGGACCACCGTTTCCATGGTCACTGTTGGTAATACACTAAGACGTCATGGTTTGAAATCATGCATGGCACGGAAGGTTCCCCTGCTTAAACCAGCACATGTTAACGCCCGTCTTAAGTTTGCCAATGACCATTTGGATGATCCAGAGGAGTCATGGGAGAAAGTTTTGTGGTCAGATGAGACCAAAATGGACCTTTTTGGTCATAATTCCACTAAGCGTGTTTGGAGGAAGAAGAATGATGCGTACCATCCCAAGAACACCATCCCTACTGTGAAGCATGGGGGTGGTAGCATCATGCTTTGGGGGTGTTTTTCTGCTCATGGGACAGGACGACTGTACTGTATTAAGGAGAGGATGACTGCAGCCATGTATTGTGAGATTTTGGGGAACAACCTCTTAGTAGTAGTAGTAAGTAGTAATGCTTCAAGGACATTGCAGCTAGTAGACGCTTCGCTCTTCGCTCTCCGCTCTTACTTTCTTACTTTTCTTTTTTTTCCCATTTTAATCCTGTCCTTTTGCTACAAAATGTATGGAAAGCGGGTCCTGGATACTTTTAAATCACTGGGAGCTTAATTTAGGAAAGTATCTGAAGGCTACCACTATTATTTAAACCCTTTTTACTTTGTGAGTGTGGCCTATCAGCAGCATAAGCCTGCACTATACTGACTGGATTTGTGGAGCTCAGCTAAGCTAAGCTAATTAGCAACAAGATGCCTCTAATTAGCTACGACGATATGCCTCCCTTTTCCTTGGCTGACTACCACAAACTTCTCCAGAAGATAGCAGTACTGGAGACGAAAGTTCTGCGACTCGAAGTCAACGTGGAGGTAAATGGTCAATATGGGAATGAAACCACTCTACCGATGACCCAAATCAGCGGAAAGGAGCAGGCTAACAGACAAATGCCTTGTGCAAAGCCAAAGCATAATTCATGGAAAGATAAATCGCCTCCCTCAGATATGGGAAGACGGTTAACAGGCAGAACCCAGCACCTGGAGACTTGTGATGATACTGAGTGGCCTGCACTGCCGTCACACAGGAGGGTCTCTTCAACCCCAGTACCAAGGAGAAAACAGCCATGGAATGTGGCTAAAACAAAAAGTAAGAGCAAACCGACCAAAGACACAGGGATTCTACTAGAGAACAGATTTGCTCCACTTTTACAAGACCCTGACTCCCCAAAAGAAAGGTCATCTTCCAGCACCGGAGAAAGGTACGAGGCTAAATCATATACTAAAAGGCTGCAGAAAGAGCTAACCACTGGGCCTCAAACGCTGATAGTGGGTGACGGAGCTGTGAATAAGACAAAACACTTTTTCGGCAAAAACACCAAAGTACTTTGTTTTACCAATGATATGGTGTCCGATATCTCACAGAAAATTCTGGAAATCACTGCTGAGCATCCGACAGTGAAATCTCTCGTCATTCACACAGGAGCACTTGATGTTGTCAAGCAACAATCAGAGGTATTGAAACAGGATTTTATTGATCTGCTGAACAAAGTTCGATGTCTGAATACTGAGGTGTCTATCAGTGGACCTCTACCAACAGTTCGGCGAGGAGACGAGAGATTCAGCAGGCTGTTGATGCTAAACAGATGGCTCAAAGATACGTGTGCTGCTCAATCAGTGAACTTTATTGACAATTTCAACATTTTTTGGGAACGCAGACACCTCTTTGAGGCAGATGGATTTTGCCTTAACAAGTCAGGAGCAGAGCTGTTAAGCTACAACATTTTTGATTTTTTGCGTCGGTCAGCAGCAGCCCCTGCCAAGGACAAGAGGCGAGACAATCCAAAACAACAGATAAGACAGCCTTCTGGACAAAAACTACTACTGCCTGAGATAAGGAGTGAACATGAAGGACAGCACACCGAGAGAGAGGCTTTAACGTCATCATCCCTACCCCAACACGAGGAGTCTCCCCCCAGCCCCACCAACCCAACAGGAGGAGTCTCCCCCAGCCCCACCAGGAGACTCCCAACTTTCACCCACCGGGACCCCATCCAGCTCTCCAGGCAGTCCGGATTCCCCATTCCCCCATTTTCTGGATTTCCAACTCACACCACGCCCAAATCCCATTTTTTCTCCCCCAAATCCCCCTCCTCGTCCAGCCCCACGTCACAGAGCCTCCCCACCTCCTCTGACTCAGATAATCTGTGAGTCGGACTGATACGTGCCGGGTCCAGGCTGCAATACTGATACCAATAATGTTCTCCCCCAGGAAAAGTCAGGGCCCTATGGAGTTCAGATAGCCTTCTCAATCCCTGTGATGACAGGCAACAGAAGAATGGTTAAACTGGTGAGAAATAAAAAGGGTAAATCTGCCAATTTATTAAGTATAGCATGTCAACCTCGAAATATACCAGTGTCTCCTGCTATCTCCACAAGATTAGCTCTACTCAATATCAGATCACTAGTCAACAAATCACTGTTAGTTAATGACGTCATTATGAACTATGACCTAGATTTTTTACTTCTTAGTGAGACATGGCTGACTGAATGTAGCTGTTGTGCTATTCTCAATGAGGCAGCACCAACAAATTTCAGTTTTATGAACAAGTGTCGAACTGGTAAGAAAGGCGGAGGAGTTGCTGCCATCTTTAAATCTGTATTTCAGTGCAAGGAAATTACGTTAGGTGATTTTAGCTCTTTTGAATATCTCTGTTTTTTTCTAAAAGGTGTTCCAAAAGTCCTTTTTTTAATCATTTATAGACCTCCAAGATACTCAGGAAAATTCATTGATGAGTTTGCTGAACTGCTGTCAGTTATCTGCACTGACTATAACTTTTTTATCATAACAGGGGATTTTAACATTCACGTAGACAATAACATGGACACTAATGCCAAAGACCTCTCTGCTCTACTTGACACTTTTGGCCTCTTGCAACATGTGAAAGGGCCCACACACACTCGAGGCCACACTCTGGATCTGGTTATCTCTAAAGGTGTTAACATTTCTTCTGTGGATGTTAAGGACTTGGCTCTTTCTGATCATTTCTGTGTGTTCTTTGATTTACAGATCATTCCAAATGTTCAGTTAACCTCTGTGTCTGTTAAGAGAAGGTACATAAATGAGAATACCAGTGCAAAGTTTATGGAGGCTATAGCTATGTCACCAACTGTGAGTGCAGAGTCAGTTGATGAACTCCTAGATCAATTTAACTGGAAAATCTCAAATGTCATGGATGCTGTTGCACCTATTAAAACTAAGATGACCTTGATCAGAAAGAAAACACCATGGAGGAACACTATGATGGTAAAGGCTTTAAAAACAGAATGCAGGAAAGCAGAGTGTAAGTGGAGAAAAACTAAACTTCAAATTCACCATGACCTCTACAAAATAAGTCTTTGTAATTTTAACTATGAGTTAGTAAAGGCTAGACAGCGACACTTTTCTGAAATTATTAATAAGAACATCAACAACACCCGCACCCTATTTGCTATGGTTGATAAGCTGACAAACCCCCCTAAACAGATAGCTCCAGAACTCCTTTCCACAGTAAAATGTAATGAATTTGCTTGCTTTTTCAGTGAAAAAATCCAGTCCATAAGGTTAAATATTAGCACAAATCAACTAAACAATAAAATAACGCAATCCCTAAGACCTCCCAGGAATAACTCAACTGCGATGTCAGAATTTAATACAGTTGACCAAAAAACCATAGAGGAAACAGTTCAGCATCTAAAACCATCAACATGCTGCCTTGACAAAATGCCATCAGACTTTTTTAAAACTATTGTGAACTCTGTCCAAATAGATTTGCGACAAATACTAAATAGCTCACTCCAATCGGGCACGTTTCCTAAATCCCTAAAAGTAGCTGCTATTAAGCCACTCTTAAAAAAGAGATCGCTGGATGCTTCCATGTTAACCAACTACAGACCTATCTCAAATCTTCCTTTTATAGCCAAGATCGTTGAGAAAGTGGTTTTTAATCAACTCAGCAAATTCTTGAATTCCAGTGGCCTTTTCGACAAATTTCAATCAGGCTTCCGACCTCACCACAGCACAGAAACAGCTCTTATTAGAGTGTTAAATGATATTAGGTTAAACACTGACTCAGGCAAGGTGTCAGTTCTGGTCCTGTTGGATCTCAGTGCTGCATTTGACACTGTGGATCACAGTATATTGTTGAACAGGTTGGAAAATTGGGCAGGACTCAGCGGAACAGTCCTAGAATGGTTCAGGTCCTACTTGGAGGAACGGAGTTATTTTGTGACCATTGGAAGTTATGAATCCAATCGAATGGCTATGACATGTGGAGTTCCTCAGGGGTCAGTTCTTGGACCCCTTCTGTTCAGTCTATATATGCTGCCTTTGGGTCAAGTTCTGCAGAACTCTAATGTAGACTATCACAGTTATGCAGATGACACGCAGATATACATAGCACTGTCCTCAGATGACTACAGCCCAATACAGTCATTGTGTCACTGTTTAGAGCAAGTAACAAATTGGATGAACCAAAATTTCCTTCAATTAAATCAGGACAAAACTGAGGTAATTGTTTTTGGCAATAAAGAGAAGAGGACTGCCGTCAGTAAACATCTCGAGTCACTCTCTCTAAAAACTAGGGACCAAGTCAGAAACCTTGGCGTGCTGATAGACTCAGATTTGACCTTCAGCAGTCATATCAAATCCATCACCAAAACAGCCTTCTATCATCTTAAGAACATATCCAGAGTGAAGGGTTTTATGTCTCAAACAGACCAGGAGAAGTTGATTCATGCTTTTATCTCCAGTAGACTCGACTACTGTAACGGTCTTCTGACTGGACTCTCACAAAAAAGCATTAAACAGCTGCAGCTCATTCAGAATGCTGCAGCTCGAGTTTTAACCAGAACAAAGAGATCAGAGCACATTACTCCAGTTCTAAAGTCTTTACACTGGCTCCCAGTCAGCTACAGAATAGACTTTAAAGTTCTGCTACTGGTCTACAAATCACTGAATGGTTTAGGTCCAGAATACATGAATGACATCTTAGTAGAATACAAACCCAGTAGGGCTCTGAGATCTACTGACTTAGGTCAGATAGTGAAACCCAGAGTTCAAACTAAACATGGTGAAGCAGCTTTTAGCTGTTATGCTGCACAACACTGGAACAAACTACCAGCTGAACTGAAATCAGCCCCAACTGTGAGCATTTTTAAATCCAAGTTAAAAACACTTCTCTTCTCCTGTGCTTATGATTGAGCTTGTTCTAAGCACTTTAAATTGTAAATTTAATTGCACTATGTCCTTTTAAATCATGATTTTATGCTGCTCTTATAGTACTTTATTTCTTTCTATTCTTTTATTCTTGTATTTTTTATTGCTTTTTATTACTATTATTATTATTCTAATTTGTATTTCAATTCTTATTGTTCTATGTAAAGCGCATTGAGTTGCCATTGTGTATGAAATGCGCTATATAAATAAAGCTGCCTTGCCTTGCCTTGCCTTGCCTTCCCTCAGTCAGATCATTGAAGATGAGTCGTGGCTGGATCTTCCAACATGACAATGACCCAAAGCACACAGCCAGGAAAACCAAGGAGTGGCTTCGTAAGAAGCATACCAAGGTTCTGGAGTGGCCTAGCCAGTCTCCAGACCTAAATCCAATTGAAAATCTTTGGAGGGAGCTGAAACTCCGTGTTTCTCAGCGACAGCCCAGAAACCTGACTGATCTAGAGAAGATCTGTGTGGAGGAGTGGGCCAAAATCCCTCCTGCAGTCTGTGCAAACCTGGTGAAGAACTACAGGAAACGTTTGACCTCTGTAATTGCAAACAAAGGCTACTCTACCAAATATTAACGTTGGTGTTCAAATACTTATTTTCAGCTGTATCACACGAATAAATTGTTAAAAAATCATAGATTGTGATTTCTGGATTTTTCTTTTTAGATTATCTCTCACACAGTGGACATGCACCTACCATGAAAATTTCAGACCCCTCCATGATTTCTAAGTGGGAGAACTTGCAAAATAGCAGGGTGTTCAAATACTTATTTTCTTCACTGTACATAGACGCCTCATGACGTGATGGAACGTAACCCAGCGTCGCCGCCATATTGGTAGGGAGTCCTCACTCTAGTCTAGCATAGGAGTCAACGGGAGAGCAAGCTATGCCAGTATGTTGTGCAGCTTACGGCGCAGTATTGACACCAGATCGCGTAGGATTACCTTTCACAAGTAAGATTGAACAATAATTCTTATTATTTAAAAATAAATAAATAAATAAATAAATTTGTCCTGTATCAAAAATAAATCTCTGCCATTTGTAACAAACCAAACCGTGTGAAAATCCGGTAAAAATTCGGGGAGTTATGCTTATTATTGTAGTTGGGGATACGCCTTCCTCCATAGAAATGAATGCACTGGGGGCGCACTGGGTCCCCTGCCAAGATGGCGGCCGCGCTGCTACGTCAGCTCTAACGGGCAGCGTCAGTCTATGAGGCGTCTATGTATATATGTCTATGGGTGCTGTTGACGGGACGCACATATAAATAATTGCGCCATCAATAGATGAGGACGTGTTCGTCAATAGAAAGAAAGTACATTCCATCAACACGCAGATTGCTTTTGATGCAACTTTTAACATTCTTGATGTTTGTTGCAAAGTGGCCTGCAGGGTCTACCCATGATCCGCGTATTTTAATGGGGAGCGGTCTGAGGCGTGAGGCACCGTGTACCAGTTGGGTGTCTTGCTGGGTGACAGTGGCTGTCCCTGCAAGACGTCTTGACACCCTATCTCAATCCACAACCGGGAGCACAGTTAAAGTATAACATGCAAGTGATTACGCAGATTACGATTAGTCCTATGCGTAAAAAACATCGTATTAGCTCTTTGTCGCCTTTTATTTGTTGAATCCATATTTATTATTGTTTGCTGTGTTCCTCCATATATGTTAGGGCACACAAAAATACACGAAATCTTGTGGAGAGAGGATGTGATCACAGTGATCACTGTATGTGCCATTCTCCACAACCGGTATGGGCTTTTATTAAAAGTGTTGAATAGTGGAGATATGCTCATTGGATAATAGTTTGCAGTGTGCTTTTAATTGCCTCCTTGAATTAATGCAATTTACGTATTTTTATTGTTTTTATTGTTTATCTCTCTCTTTAACGTGCATATAGGCTACAACGTCATTATCGTGGTCTGCACAAACTTGTCATCATGCGTGTATTCTGCTAACTGCACTGTCCATAACTATTTGATAGGGATGTCTAGCCGAGGCTACTTCCTTGTTCTTCGGTGATTCGGTGGGCTCGTTTCCACAGAGACCGCCTGCTCTGAACAACCAATCACCGCACTGACCGCTTCCAAACTCGTGCACGAGAATCGACGTAATCCATAGCAACGGCGCGTCACTCTTAGTTCACTCTTAGTGATTTATCCTTAGTATGAGTAGGTCTCAGCGGCTTTGTGAATAACTTTTAAGAAAAAACTCCTACGTAAAATGTTTTAGCGCGAGTTAGGAGCACTCCTAGCGGTAAGATAAAATGCTTTGTGAATACGGCCCCAGATGTCTAAATTAATAAAAGACAGTTGTTTATACATTAAGCAGCAGAGCGTACTTTTTTGCAAAGCCATCCTCTGTAGGCTAATATAAAAAAATATAATACAAACAGTTGCCAGTAGCACAGCATAATCTGACATATTATATGCATTTACTATACACACATACTGTAGGCTAAATGATAAATAGTTAGGAAAGTTAGGTGTGTTATGTGATCACTTGGAAAACACAGCATGATGAAACAAGCCCATCGGCGATGTGTAAGTGTGTGCATCAAAAAAAATCCAAAGTTATTATTATTATTATTATTGCTGTTATTATTATTATTGTTATTACTAATAATAATAAGAGTATTATAACTATTATGAATATGATCACTATTATTATTATTATATTATTATTATTATTCTTAATATTATCATCATTATCATTATTATTATTATAGGCCACTGCATCATTATGTGGTCAGGCCCCGCCGTAATGTACAATGCTGTGCTATAGCTGCCTCTGTTTGTCCTGTTCTACAACATTGTTCCATACGCAAAATCAATAAATAAAATCTAAATACAGAGTTGCCCAGCAGTACTAACGGTGACTAAATGGTAGTAGACGCAGTAGACGTCAGAAAGTCTGTTTTTTAATTCATGTGACTCAAGTCATATTTCTATACAGACGCGTAAGGGCGGCTTGTAAGGGTTTCCCTGAGGCAGAGCTATAGAGTAAACACATGCACAGAAGTCGATACGGCAAACAATCCCTCCAACCTAGGCTGCCCTAGAAGAGCATGCCAAGAGAGCAGTATACCAAGGAGGTCACGTGTGGGGTCAAGTGCTGGTGTCAACACCAGAACTACCGTCACCGTGCAAATGGGGCTGGTCAAAGACATCTGAGGGGGACTATGAACCCTTCTTGACATGCCTACCAGATGCAGGCCAGTCCAGTTATGAAGGGTTGTGTTGGGCAGTGCAAGTGCAAAAAAGCTCAGTTACAGTGCACAGCCCTCTGTTTCTGTGAAGGTGAGTGTGAATAGTCTTCCCTGTGATAGACCCTTGATTTGGCCTCACTTAATTGCAACCGCAGGTCGCAGGTAACTGTGAAACTGGGGGAACTTCGTCAGTGGGTCACACCGCCTAATTAGGACATCACTGACATCATACTGACATCACACATCACTGACATCACACATTCCTGTGATTCCTGACATCACATATCTCCATATATGGGCATAAAAGGGACAATGACTGACAGATTAAAAAAAAACATTTAAAAAGCATAAGGTGTCATGTGATGACACCAGGAAGTGGAACTGAAAGCGGATTCATCAGCAATAACAAAAATTTGAAAAAAGGGGAAGTAGCTCAACCCGACTACCTCTTCACCACCACAGTCCTGGTCATTCACTCGGACTGGTCTCCCCAGCCAGACACATCCCCCCCCCCCCCCCCCGGTCCGGTCCGGTCCGGTCTGGTCTGAGGATGGCTCCTTCCCTGCCGGTCCTCCTCTCCCTCCCGGGCCTCTTCACCCTCTGGGGCCTCTTCACCCTCTGGGGCCTCCTCACCCTCTGGGGACTTCCAGGTCAGTGGCGTCCCTCCGGTCTGGTCTTTCACTATGGGGTTAGAGGTGATGATCATCACTATGGAGCCCAGACTGTTATATTAGTAATATTTGCATGTTTTATTTCCAGGAACTCACTGCATCACCACGGTGTCCACGGTGTCCAATGTGTCCGTGACGGTGGGGACCACGGTCTCCATCCCATGTCTCTACGCGGCAAAATACAGGAGCCATGTGAAGTACCTGTGTAAAGGAAAGTATTGGAATTCATGTACTTATGAAATTAAAACCAACTCCCAGAGTCGTAATTCAGTTTACACCATCTCTGATGACCCTGCAAGAGACATCTTCACCGTCACCATCAGGAGCCAAGAGGTGGGAACCTCATACTACTGGTGCACCGTGGAGATCGATAATGGGGCTGATGAGGGAGAAAAATTCCAACTAGTTTCAAAAGGTTTGTTTGTTTTATACATTTAGAGAGAGAGAGAGAGAGAGAGAGAGAGAGAGAGAGAGAGAGAGCGAGAGAGAGAGAGGCACTATATTCATCATCACAATGACAGTAACTGTATTTATTGTATTTACCCTTCTCTATAATGTGCACTAAAGTTTAATTCCTCCGTGTCAAACGAAGATTTGCATATTTCTCTTGTCATTTTAATACTCTGATATTAATTCTCTTTCAGGCAACTCCAGTCTGTCTGTGCCTGAGCAGAACATAGTGGCATACGTGGGACAAAGTGTAGATATCTTGTGTTACCATAGAGACCCAGCCACACCAGGCTGGTGTAGACTGGAACTGGGCTGGTGTGTGTGGGGGGGGCAGGACGGCGCTGCTGGAGGGGCACATGTCACATTCAACGCCAGCCAGCCGACGGTGCTGGTGGTTACCGTGAGCGACCTGCGCTTGGAAACCAGCGGCTGGTACATGTGTGTCCAAGGAGACCTCAACATCCCCATGCTTCTCACCGTGACATTGCCAGCTCCTCCGTCCAGTGAGTATAAAAGTGTTTTTTACCAGTTTTAAACTTTTACACTTTTCAACATTATTTCACCAGTCACTTACAGGAACTTGATTGGTGAAATTGAGTAACTTTGTTATGTACAACTTTCTGGAGCAACTTCTGACTCTTCAAACATTCAAGACAGGTCAGTTCCCCTTTTGCTCTGCTTGCTTACCTCACACATGTATATATTTCATCAGATGGTATTTCATTTGAATGCAATAGAAATTAGTGTTTGTTGTAAAAAGATATATACAAATAAAAATAGGGTTCAAGTTGTGTTTGAACAGTTCTGTGTGCTTTTTCTTCCCCAGTGAATCCCTTGACCTGAAGATCGTCTTAATGATTTGGGGAAAATTGGTGTTCATTGCATTAGTTGTATTAGTGGCCCTCTTGGTGTTGTGGGTGTTACACAGTACGTCGAAAAATAACTTTCCTTTTCTTCAAAATAAAATGCAAATATGAGAATTTTTTATTTTGTATTTGCCGATGTCTCTTTGTTTTCCTGTTTATGTTTCTGAAGCACATTTTATTGTTAGCTTTATAATTAGTTTTTAACAAAAACATGTTTTTTCTTTCAGGACAGGCCAAAATCAAACGTGCAGCAATGACAGTAAGATGAAGATACATTTTGTTTTACGGCCCTACTATCCATAATATCCATACATTTTCTTGCTACATAAAATGTCGTCTCTTCTCCGATCCAGGGGTCGTCTGAGACCGATGGGGACTTAGTTTACGGTAACGTGGTGGCGATGCAGCCCTGCGCAGCGCGGCACGTACGTACACACATAAATCCTCTTCTGGTGATTTATTTAATTCATGAATTTATTGATTTAGTCCTGTATTCTTTCATTCAGGCATACATTCTTTCATTCCTCCCTTTTTTATTCGTTCCTCAATTCATTCATTATTTCCCTTCTTACAGTGAAATTCATTCATTCATTCATTCATTCATTCATTCAGCCAAACCCGGAGGTGTAGGAAGACGTGACATATACTGCTATTGTCTCCAGACAACAATAAGGTAAATCCTCCATGCCATCAATAGGCTTTACGCTACTACAGTGGTTTAGACACACAAGGTCACTCACTATTCTTTGTATATTGTATTATGAGTTTTTATGTGTTGTGTATGCAATATCGATATCGATGTGTCCTCCCTGTAAACTATGTAGAAATTATCCACTCGTGATTATTAACCACTGTGTTGCCCAGGTCCCCCCCCCCCCCCCCCCCCCCACTCACACACACAACAGAAACAGACGACATACCAACGATGGGTTTCTCCTTGAAACTGTGTGTGTAAATAATGTTTATTTAAATGGTAGGCCTACATCCTGCAGGCCTAAGTAATCAGTGATCATGCTTAGTGCTAAGAAACTGTACAAGTCTACCTAAATGAGAGTGCATTGCTTGTTTGTTTATATTAAATAAATTCATTGTTTAAATAGGCTAATGTATTCATTTAGTTATCTGATGTCTAAATTAATAAAAGACAGTTGTTTATACATTAAGCAGCAGAACGTACTTTTTTGCAAAGCCATCCTCTGTAGGCTAATATAAAAAAATATAATACAAACAGTTGCCAGCACAGCATAATTCGACATATTATATGCATTTACTTTACATACACACATACTGTAGGCTATATGATAAATAGTTAGGAAAGTTAGGTGTGTTATGTGATCATGAAATCACAGCATGATGAAACAAGTCCATCGGCGATGTGTAAGTGTGTGCGTGAGTGCGCGTGTGTAGATGTAGTAAGCCTATGTGCGTGTGTTAATGTGTTATTGATGTTATATTATTATATTTATAAAGTGATGTATTTATACATTACTATATTTTAAATCTAAAGTTATTATTATTATTATTATTATTATTATTATTATTAATAATAATAGTAGCATCATCAGTATTATTATTAGTATTTATTAATAACATTATTATTATTATTATTATTATTGTCATTATTATTATAGGCCTACTGCATCATTATGTGGTCAGGCCCCGCCATAATGTACAATGCTCTGCTATAGCTGCCCCTGTTTGTCCTGTTCTACAACATTGTTCCATACGCAAAATCAGTAAATAAAATCTAAATACAGAGTTGCCCAGCAGTACTAACGGTGACTAAATGGTAGTAGACGCAGTAGACGTCAGAGAGTCCGTTTTTTAATTCATGTGACTCTAGTCTGACTCCCTGTGGTCACTAAAGATCCCGTGGCACTCATCGCAAGAGTAGGGGTGCTAACCCCGGTGTCCCGGCCAAATTCCCAACCTGGCTCTTGTACCATCATGGCCACCTAATCATCCCCTGGTCTCTAATTGGTTAGTTTCATACCTCTCCGCTGAGCCAGTGTGTGGTGAGCGTTCTGGCGCATACTGGCTGCCGTGCATCACCCAAGTGGGTGCTACACACTGGTAGTGGATAAGGTGTCATATCCCCCCCCCCACACACACACACACACACTATGCAAAGCGCTTTGGGTGTCTTATTATTATTATTATTAGTCATATTTCTATACTGGCGTGTAAGGGTGGCTTGTAAGGGTGTCTCTGAGAGTCCCGTCCCTGAGGGTCCCGTCCCTGAGAGTCCCGTCTCTGAGAGTCCCGTCCCTGAGGGTCCCGTCCCTGAGAGTCCCGTCCCTGAGGACCTCGTCCCGTGGCATGAGGGTCCCGCAGTAGGAGTATTAGCTGTTACTGCTGAATTATTATTTTTATTTTATTTTACAGCAGTATTTTATTTTATTTATGGTAAAGACAAGTTTATCTTTTATTTCTTTGAACACAAGGGGTCTAAGGGACAATGTGAAGAGGAAAGCAGTATTTTTATTTTGTAAGGGACAAAAAGCCCACCGCACTTTTTTTTACAAGAGACTCATGCCTGCAACGATGATGCCACCTTCTGGTCAAACCAATGGGGTGAAAAAATCGCTAACACTTTACAATAAGGTACGCAAAACATGGGTAGTTACTGCGGAACAAATGAGTAATGAATGAGTAACGAATGATGAAGGACCAGGGCCCAAACTGGGGCCCTAACAGGAACCTAAGTGACAGTTACTCAGTAAGTATATAAGATGGTGGTCTAAATGTCATTGACTTTGATCCTATGAATGGTACCATCACATTAAAATGGTTACAAAATGTTATTAGAAAAGGTCATAGTTTTTGGTTTGATTTCCCATCTAAGATCTTCAGTAATTTTGGTAACATTGATTTCTTATTAAGATGCGATTATGATATTTCCAAATTACCAGTCAAGTTGTCAGCTTTTCATCGTCAGGTTCTCCTTTACTGGAAACTCATATACAAACATAATTTTACTCCACACACTGTCCCAATATGGAATAACAGATGTATTCTAATTAGGAGAAAATCTGTATTTTACAAGGAATGGATGGAGAAAGGGATTTGGTCAATTTGTCATTTGTTGGATAATAGTGATAATATCTCAACATATAATTCATTCATTGTGAAATATAATTTGGTTTGTACTGAAAAGCAACACAAAGCGGTAATTAAGGCAATACCACAAGCTATGATCGTTTTAACCAAAGGCATGCTAACCTACTCTGTGATCATTCCACAAGAGCCTCCATTATTTATAGAGGGAGATAATTTTCCAGATAAAAAATGTAACAACAAATTTATAAGAACTGCCCTTAACTTAATCTGCTTCCCTTCACCACTTAAGAGAAAACATATATTCCAGAAATTTACAAAAAAAGGACATAAGAAAGATAAGAACCAATTACCTCTCTTTTCCAGTTCCTCCCAAAGTGAAGAAGTCCACTTTAAAATGTTGTATGAGATGTATCCATGTAATGACTTCTTAATCAAAGATTTAATCTTGATTTGAATGTATGTACTTTCTGTAATTCCGATATTGAAACTGTAGAACATCATTTTTCTTTGTAATGCAACCCAAACTTTCTGGGATAGGTTTCAGTAGTGGATAAGTTATAATGAGAAAGACATCCCTATTCTGACATATGAAAATAAATAAGATTTGGTCTTCAAATGGAAAACAAAAAAACTGAATTTGGAAACAATAATTGAATTCTATTTGCAAAATATTTTATTCATAAATGTCGTTTTCTTAAAACTTCCCCCGTTTTCAATGCATTTTACAACGAATTAGTATTATATAAAAAAAAACAATTAAACAGTGTAAAATGAAAGGAGCCCTGCATTTTAATGAATATTTGTGTGCCCTGATTGATCACTTGTGTTAATGCTTTTGTTTTTATCTGTTTGTTTATCTTTTTGTTTTGTCTGCTATTTTCTTTTATGTTAAGTGTGTTGACCTCGCTCGGTTTTTCTTTAATATGACAAGAATATGAATGTGATGTGCCTTTTTTGAATTTTGTAAATGTTGATTATAATAAAGAATTAAAAAAATAAAAGCCTACAACGGGACCCTCAGGGAGGGGACCCTCAGGGACACCCTTACAAGCCGCCCTTATGCGCCTGTATAGCGCGTAAGGGCGATGACCACCCACCTAGAGCCGAAGGGTCTGTCCAAGGTTTCTGCCTTTTAACAGGCAGTTTTTCCTTGCCCCCGTGCCAAGTGCTTGCTCATGGTGGTACTGTTGGGTCTCTGTAAATGTTATTAGGAGTTTGGTCTAGACCTGCTCCATTTGAAAAGTGCCCTGAGATAACTTCTGTTATGAATTGGCGCTATACAAATAAAATTGAATTGAATTGAATTATAGAAATATGACTTGAGTCAAATGAATTAAAAAACTGACTTTCTGACGTCTACTGTGTCTACTACCATTTAGTCACCGTTAGTACTGCTGGGCAACTCTGTATTTAGATTTTATTTATTGATTTTGCGTATGGAACAATGTTGTAGAACAGGACAAACAGAGGCAGCTATAGCACAGCATTGTACATTACGGCCGGGACTGACCACATAATGATGCAGTGGCCTATAATAATAATAATAATAATAATAACACTAATAATAATAATAATAATAATAGTAAGAATAATATAATAATAGTAATAATAATAATAATAATAACGGTCATATTAATATTATAATAGGCCTACTATTGATAATAATAATAATAATAATAATAATAATAATAATAATAATAATGATAACATCAATAATAATAATAACTTTAGATTTTAAATATAGTAATGTATAAATACATCACTTTATAAATATAATAATATAACACATCAATAACACATTAACACACGCACATAGGCTTACTACATCTACACCCGCGCACTCACGCACACACTTACACATCGCCGATGGCTTTGTTTCATCATGCTGTTTTCATGATCACATAACACACCTAACTTTCCGAACTATTTATCATATAGCCTACAGTATATGTGTATGTAAAGTAAATGCATATGTCAAATTATGCTGTGCTACTGGCAACTGTTTGCAGTGGCGTTTCTACATGTAAAAAACAGGTGGGGCTAGGCTAATTTATTTTTTATTTTTTAAATGACGTACCAGCGTCCGTGACGACACTCGTTTGTTTTCACAGTCGTGGTGATCTTTGTAGAGGTTGACTCCGCCTGCTCCTGGCTATCCTGCACAACACAGGACTGTATGTAAAAATCTAGTTCAACATCTGACCTGTGGAAGGCAGTAATACGCTAAACAGCGTCTAAACCTATCAGTAAACCAAGCTAATGTGGAGGGGGTATTAGAATATATTCAAACAAATTACGGGGCATTTTAAATTTGTTTGAAATTCATTTTTGGAAAAAGTTACAGCCCGAATATATTACAAATAAAATTGGTAATTTTCATAAAAAAGCAAAAGTATTTCAAAATAGAGATTGAGCTTTCTTCATTGGTCTTACTTAGGTGTCAGTGTCCCACCATGCTGTTTGTAGCCCTGGCTTGGTGTGTCCCATTCTCTCAGCTCCACCCACAAGGAACTGTGGAAAGATAACCAGGACAGCAGGCAGGTACTGGGGCTCAACCATTACAAATAAAATATACTTTAACACTATTCAGTATGCTGGGCTTTTTGTTTTTGAACTAAGTGACTGTTATCCATGTATCATATATATGTAATTAATAAAGTACATTAGTGCAGCTTTTAATATTTTATTGCTGACATCAAAACATTGCAATAATGAAAGTATAGTTTTTAAAAGGTTTTTAAACTTTAAACTTAAGCTTCCGCAAACCTAAAATGACACTAGTGCAAACAGCTGTAAGAGCCTATAAGAACCCAATATCATGTTACCATGGAGACCTCCCATAGGCCTAGGCAGTGTCCTGGAGGAGAAACCAAAGATAACAGCTGTGAAAGAAAAGATTCAGAATGGCCTGTCTTGGTTTAAAGCCCACTCACCACCACAAGGTGCAGGCCAGGAGTGGGGACATATAAGACGGGACAAACATAAACAGACACAAAATGGACAAGAACAACGCTTAACTGTCACTGTGTTACATACATGGCAGAAGGTATCGCAGCACAACCACCATCTGTGATTTTACGGGAGACATCCGTTGTCTCGTCGGCCTGTACAGCAACACATGATGTCTCGTCCACTTGTTCGGCTGTCCCTGTCCACTTCATACATGCAGTCTAATAGTCTGTCCTGTATAGCCGCGTTTCCACCGGCACGGTACGGCGCGGCACGGCACGGCACGGCACGGTATTTGCGTGTTTCCACTAGCACGTAGTACCTAGTATCAGGTACTACGATGGTACCGCATCGGCGCTGGTTCCAAGCCAGCCGAAGCGGTACTATAACGTGACGTCAGCCGACTGCCTTCCACTGATTGGCCGACGAGTGTCGTCACTGGGAGCGTCATAAGCGCGCGACGACCGCAGACATAAACAAACACGAGACTCGACCACACCACTTTTTAAAACCCCGCTGCTCTTCTACAATAAACCTTAAAATGACCTCACAAAAAAACACGCCATGGTCGGTCGACGAGGTCCAGACGTTCCTCTCTTTGGTGGCCGAAGAGAGGATACAGCGGGAGCTCGACGGCACCACCCGGAACGAAAAGGTTTTTAAAGAAATCGCCCAGCTGATGGCCAATCATGGGTACAACCGTACCCTCCAGCAATGCCGGGATAAGCTCAAAAAAATGAAGAGCGATTACCGAGCCGTAAAAGACCACAACAGTCGAAGTGGGGCAAATCGCCGGGCCTGGAGATGGTTCGAACAAATGGACGCCATTTACGGGCACAGGCCGGCAAACAAAGGACGGGAGAGTGGACTGGACTCGGCCACCACGTTGCTCCAGTCAATGATCGAAGATGGTAAGTGATTTGTCTATAGCAATCTTAAAAACAACTGGTTACATATCCCGTTGGTGTAAAGCTCACTGATATTATTTACTCGTGTAGAAGTTACATTGTAGTTTGCTGTACACAGTGAGCTATCGGTAGTATGCTAATAGCAAGCTAACTTCCGTCCTCTGCTAGTGTGCTGTGTAATATCTTGCTTTTTCTTGTGCTGCTATTCTGTGTTGTGCTTCTACTTAGTCGTTGTGTTTTTTTGTTTAAGAACCCACAAGCGAGGAGAGTGTGCCACACAGCGACGACTCCTCACTCCTCACCGACTCCTCAATCGCTTCCCCAACCTCAGCACCAGCAACAGCCTCGACGCCAGCTCCTGCATCGGCAATGAGCAACACACGTGTGGTCACAGGTAAGAGAAGACACGTTTTAAATTCTGTGCCGTAAAGTGTATGTCCCTAGGATATTTTAAAAGCCTGCTTTGGTTAAATGCCTGTTATTTATACTTTTCTTTATTGTTGTGCAGGAAAGAGGAAAAGGAGCCTCTTCCAACAGGACCAAACCGCTGTGATGCGGGACATCCATGCTGATGATGTGGCACAGCAGGAACAGAACCGTGCTCAGCGGGAGAGCCACATCCAGTTGCTCCTCACAGACGCACGTGAAGCACGTGCGCAGGAATTTACTTTAAGGAGAGAGGAGAATGCACAGACTGCTGCATTTAACCAGACATTCCTTGGTCTGTTGGGCCAGCTTGTGCAGGCCATGAGCGACCGGCGCACGTAGAACACACCCCCCCCCCCCCCCTCTGTCTCTACATGTGTATATACTTCTGACGTGTGCACTTTTGCTGTGTTTTTATTTTATATTTGTTTGCTTTAATTTAATAAACCATTTGTGTGATTGTATCATGACTCTTTCATTTGTCAGGACACATGCAACAAGATTACCATCTACATTTAATATAGAGCTTGTTTTATAATGTTAGTTATAGTATAGTTAGTATATAGTAAAGTAATGGTTTACTTTTGATAAATAAAAGTGGAGACATATGTGCAAACCAGAAAGTTTATTGTTGGTATGTATAGCGCACATCAGTACACATGTCAAAATACAAAGGCAAAATCAATATTTAGGCATTAGACAAAAAGTGACGCATCAGACCCTCCCTAACATCTCTGCCCTCCTCCTCTACACCCTGTGCCACTGCTGCCACAGGCTCAACTACTGTTGCTGCTGCAGGTGTGTTCCATTCTGTCACATAGGTCTCTCCATGAGTTTCGCACAGATTGTGCAAAGCACAGCAAGTCAGCACCATTGACTTAACAAGTTCAGTGTCTGAGTCGTTCCTTTTCAGAAGGCAACGCCATCTTCCCTTGAGCCTGCCAAATGCATTTTCAACAACCACCCGTGCTCGGCTGAATTTTCTGTTGAATAAATGCTGTTCGGGTGTCAGTCGTCCGGTGTCCTGAAAAGGTTTTAGGAGCCAGTTCTGCAGGGGGTATGCTGAGTCCCCTAGGAGGTAATAGCCAGCAGTCACTCCACCAATGTTTCTTGTGTGAGCAGGGAAGTGGTTTCCCTGGCTGGCTAACTCCCACAGTGTAGACAGTCTCAGTACTCTGGCATCATGTAAGCTCCCTGGCACTCCAGCAAACACGTTCCAGAACAGCCCCTTTCCATCAACAACACCTTGGAGAATAATGGAGTGCCACCCTTTACGGTTGAAGTAGTCGCAGTGATACTCCTGTGGTGCAAGGATAGGGATGTGTGACCCATCGATGGCACCAACACAGTGTGGGAGCCCCCATCTGTTCTCGTTGTAAGCCGCCATCTCTCTGAATTTTTCTTCATTAGGAAAACGGATCTGCTCTGGCACCAACACAGTCTCTGCCGCAGCACAAAACTCCTGCACACACCGGCACACAGTTGTGGCGCTGACTCCAAAAAGGTGTCCAATGCTTCTATACTCTGAGCCAGTAGCAAGCTTCCAGAGTGCGATAGCCACTCTCTTCTTCAGGGTCACACATTCGCGGAAGCTTGTGTCTTGCCGCTCCATAACCGGGCGCAGTTTGTTGCACAGGAAATCCAGCGTTTCTTCGGACATTCTGAAATTCTGCACCCACTGCGCGTTGGTGAAACCGGGGACAACTACATTCCACCACTCGGAGGCTCGGTTGAACGCCCAAACCGACGGCTTGCGGCGGCGACTTTGCGAGTCGAGAACCATCTGAAACACATAATACATACAGCATACACATTTTAATGCTTTATATATATATATACACATTTTAATGCTTTATATATATATATATATATATATATATATATATATATATATATATATATATATTTATTTATTTATTTTAATGCTTTATAGTGATATAGCAACCATTAGCTTACCGTCAAACGTCGTCTTTTTGTAGCTCGTGTTTGCTCGTCTAGGGCTTCATGCTGCTGTATGGCTTCCAGAACTCTTATGTACTTTTGAACTGTATTTTGTCTCGCGGCCTGGAGTCTTCTCTGGCTCTCTTCTTTTGCTTTGTGTGTGACAAAAAGCCACAGCTTGAGCAGCAAATACACGAGCGCTTCGGTGTCCTCCATTGTTGTGTTGTTGGTCTTTGTTGTTCTGGTCTTCCGGTTTTGTGCGTGGCTTGGCGCGGTGTAAATGACGTCACGGCAGTTTTGCGCAGCCGTGTTATGACGACCCCGCCCACGTCGAGGAGGTACTATATGGTACTCAGTTGTAATGGAAACGGACCCGAAAAGTACTATGCCGTGCCGTGCCGTGCCGCGCCGCGCCGTACCGTGCCGGTGGAAATGCGCCATAAGGTGATGTCCCTTTGAATACGGGCTGAGCGTCATAGTGCCGCTGAAGCCGAGCATCGCCCTCACACACAGTCTCAAAAATACACCGGAGTATCCCCGGATTCAGACCGCAGACTCGTCGTCACCCCGCAGTGCTGTCTCACATTTCCCACACAGTTTAATACAAGTGATGATCCGACCATACATAGTACATACCTGTTTTCCTCCACTTGCCCGTTATGCTCATCAATGCCGCCGCGCCGGTAAGTACCGTCAATCTGGACAGCGACGTCCACCCGTCCAAACAGACCCAATTTCACAGCGTTATCCAGATGACTATTGCTGCTCTCATGTTTGGTTATCCTTTCAGAGGCGTTTTAAATCCTTGTATCCCGTCGTCGACCAAGTAACTCCTCCACCACTGCCACCAAACAGCAAACAAGGAAAGCAGAAGAGCGCCTTCTTCTGAATGCTAGCCGTTAGCCATTTCTTTTCGGCAAAACCACTCCACATTAAAAGCACGGATGTTTTTGCCAGCGGTTTGGCTAATGGCGATATCCCTTGGATAGTGGGGACCGAGGCGTTTTACCTCTCATTTTTCCTCCAGACTAACTGTGCGTTCACATCAGAAGCGAATTGAGCGACCAAATCGCCGGAAGTCATTCACTTTCTATGGGCAAGAGCGACCAAAGCGTCACAAGCGACCAACGCTACCAGCGGCAAAAGTTGAGCGACCAGAGCGACCAAAAAAAGTTGAAGACGGTTTAACTTTATGCAAATTACTATGACGCGTTTCAGCGGCAAAACACTGACAGCCAATCGGAATGTAGACGCTCTCCGCTTGCGTGGGTCCCAGGGAACACCGGCACTTTGGTTCCTACTGTACATCAAAATGTCGACTGAAAAGTTAATGGCGGCTGTGGCGGGGCACCCGGTGTTGTACGATCCAAGCCTCTTTTTTTTTTTTTTTTTTCAGAGACAATACCGAAAAATCAGCTTAAATATCATGTTTACAAGCACACGCACGAAGCGGGCCGCATATTAACGGCATGGACCAAGCGGTTCTGGACCAGGAAGGAGACATCAAACCTGTGCTCCAATAGATGATCTACCTCATTCATGTTGTCGACTCGTTTTCGTTTGCGTGCCTCCGACATGCTTGTTAGCAACTTCTCACGCGGCGCACGTGAGGACGAAGTCACTCGAGTCATGACTCCTCACGCCGCGCCGCACACTACAGCCAATGAACTGTGAACAATGAAATGACGCTGTAGTGGAACGAACCATATATGTCCATGGCGGTCCCGGTGGGGATAGCCCTACCAGAAGTAAAATGAATCTCCGTCCACTTCAACAGAGAAACACTCCGAGCATGCGCATTTCAATTTTTCAAGTCCAATACACATTACATTGGGCTGGTGGGGCAAGAGCCCCTCCAGACGAACTCCAGCTAGGGTCGACTAAAAATGAACTAAAAGCGCCAAACTTATTATTTTACAGTACTTTCTGGGGAGATTTAATATATATATATATATATATATATATATATATTTTTTTTTTTTTTTTTTTTTTTTAAGTATATAATGTTTTTCTTTTTTTTTTCTTTTTTTTTTCTTGTGAGAGTAGGTGGGGCCGATCCCCACTTGCCCCTAATGACCAGTCGCCACTGACTGTTTGTATTATATTTTTTTATATTAGCCTACAGAGGATGGCTTTGCAAAAAAGTATGTTCTGCTGCTTAATGTATAAACAACTGTATTTTATTAATTTAGACATCAGCTAACTAAATGAATACATTAGCCTATTTAAACAATGCATTTATTTAATATAAACAAACAAGCAATGCACTCTCATTTAGGTAGACTTGTACAATTTCTTAGCACTAAGCATGATTACTGATTACTTAGGCCTGCAGGATGTAGGCCTATCATTTAAAGAAACATATTATTTACACACAGTTTCAGAAACCCATCGTTGATATGTCGTCTGTTTCTGTTGTGTGTGTGAGTGGGAGTGGGGGGGAGGGGGAACTGGGAAACACAGTGGTTGTGTGTGTGTGTGGGGGGGACCTGGGAAACACAGTGGTTAATAATTACGAGTGGATAATTTCTACATAGTTTACAGGGAGGACACATCGATATCGATATTGCATACACAACACATAAATACTCATAATACAATATGCAAAGAATAGTGAGTGACCTTGTGTGTCTAAACCACTGTAGTAGCGTAAAGCCTATTGATGGCATGGAGTATATGTCACGTCTTCCTACACCTCCGGGTTTGGCTGAATGAATGAATGAATTTCACTGTAAGGAGGGAAATAATGAATGAATTGAGTAACGAATAAAAAAGGGAGGAATGAAAGAATGGATGCCTGAATGAAAGAATACAGGACTAAATCAATGAATGCATGAATTAAATAACTCACCAGAAGAGGATTTATGTTTGTACATGCGTGCCGCGCTGCGCAGGGCTGCATCGCCACCACGTTAACGTAAAGTATGTCCCCATCCGTCTCAGACGACCCCTGGATCGGAGAAGAGATGACATTTTGTGTTGAACATTTTATGTAGCAAGCAAATGTATGGATATTAGAATAGAATAGAATATACTTTATTAATCCCTTCCGGGAAATTCTTATGGATATAATGGATAGTATGGATATTATGGACCGTAAAACAACATGTATCTTCATCTTACTGTCATTGCTGCACATTTGATTTTGGCCTGTCCTGAAAGAAAAACATTTTTTTGTTGTTAAAAAACTAATTATAAAGCTAACAATAAAATGTGCTTCAGAAACATAAACAGGAAAACAAAAAATAAAAAATTCTCATACCGGTATTTGCATTTTATTTTTGAAGAAAAGGAAAGTTATTTTTCGACGTACTGTGTAACTTCCACAAAACCAAGAGGGGCACTAACACAATGAACAGCAATTTTCCCAAAGGGATTAAGATGTTCTTCCGGTCAAAGGATTCACTGGGGAAGAAAAAGCACACAGAACTGTTCTAGACACAAACACAACTTGAACCATATTTTTATTTGTATTTATCTTTTTACAACAAACACTAATTTCTACCGCATTCAAATGAAAAACCATCTGATGAAATATGTGAGGTAAGCAAGCAGAGCGAAAGGGGAACTGACCTGTCTTGAATGTTTGAAGAGTTAGAAGTTGCTCCAGAAAGTTGTACACAACAAAGTTACTCAATTTCACCAATCAAGTTCCTGTGAGTGACTGGTGAAATAATGTGGAAAAGTGGAAAAGTTTAAAACTGGTAAAAACACTTTTATACTCACTGTGGACGGAGAGAAGCATGGGGATGTTGAGGTCTCCTTGGACACACATGTACCAGCCGCTGGTTTCCAAGCGCAGGTCGCTCACGGTCACCACCAGCACCGTCGGCTGGCGGGCGTTGAGTGTGACATGTGCCCCTCCAGCAGCGCCGTCCTGCCCCCCACACACACACCGGTCCAGTTCCAGTCTACACCAGCGTGGTGTGACTGGGTATCTATGGTAACACAAGATATCTACACTTTGTCCCACGTATGCCACTATGTTCTGCTCAGGCACAGACAGACTGGAGTTGCCTGAAAGAGAAATAATATCAAAGAGGTTTCAAAATTAAAAATATGCAAATCTTCGTTTGACACGGAATAATTAAACTTTAGTGCACATTATAGAGAAGGATAAATACAATAAATACAGTTACTGTCATTGTGATGATGAATATAGTGCCTCTCTCTCTCTCTCTCTCTCTCTTTCTCTCTCTAAATGTATAAAACAAACAAACCTCTTGACACTAGTTGGAATTGTTCTCCCTCATCAGCCCCATTATCGATCTCCACGGCGCACCAGTAGTGTGAGGTTCCCACCTCTTGGCTCCTGACGGTGACGGTGAAGACGTCTCTTGCAGGGTCATCAGAGATGGTGTAAACTGAATTACGACTCTGGGAGTTGGTTTTAATTACATCAGTACATGAATTCCAAGTCTCTCCTTTACACAGGTACTTCACATGGCTCCTGTATTTTGACGCGTAGAGACATGGGATGGAGACCGTGGTCCCCACCCTCACGGACACCGTGGACACCGTGGTGATGCAGTGAGTTCCTGGAAATAAAACATGCAAATATGACTAATATAACAGTCTGGGCTCCATAGTGATGATCATCACCTCTAACCCCACAGTGAATCACTGTGTCTGAGGAGACCGGACCGGAGGGACACCACTGACCTGGAAGTCCCCAGAGGGTGAGGAGGCCCCAGAGGGTGAGGAGGACCCGGAGGGTGAGGAGGACCGGGAGGGAAGGAGCCATCCTCAGACCAGACCAGACCGGACCGGGGGGGGGGGGGGGGGATGTGTCTGGCTGGGGAGACCAGTCCGAGTGAATGACCAGGAATGTGGTGGTGAAGAGGTAGTCGTGTGGAGCTACTTCCCCTTTTTTCTATTATTTTTTGTATTGCTGTTAAATCTGCTTTCAGTTCCACTTCCTGGTGTCATCACATAATGACACATTATGCTTTTTAAATGTTTTATTAAATCTGTCAGTCATTGTCCCTTTTATGCCCATATATGGAGATATGTGATGTCAGTGATGTGAGCTCAGTGATGTTAGTGATGTGAGCTCCATATTAGGAATGTGTGATGTCAGCTCCATATTTGGAGTGTGTGATGTCAGTGATGTCAGTGATGTCATAGTTATATATAGAACAGTAGACGCCTTGTCCGCATTGCTGGCCAACGGAGTCGAACGTCCGCACATGGCGGCCATCTTACTCCAGGCAGCTCGGTCACCATAACGTGTGTTGTAGTGGTACATGTACTTTTAGATAACCATAACTTGCTCAAATTGCATCCGATTTTCAAACGGTTTGGTTTGTTATAAACGTCAAAGATGTACTTATGACACTGCATAATAAAACATTTTAAAAAAGAAATAAAAATAGAATAATGTTCTAAAATAGGTAGATTACAATATTTCCTATTACAAATAGGCTATATGAAAGGCTGCATGTTGAAGTCCCCCACCCTGTACAGAGATCTTGCCTGTGGTGAGATGCCTGTGGTCGACCGTCTTGCCTGGAGTAAGATGGCCGACCTGTGAGGACGTTCGACTCCGCCGTAACACATCTAGTGTTCTGTATATATCTATGGGGAGGAGGGAAGGGGGAGAATAGTGCAGCAGACAACCAAAATAATCGTGCACTTTGTGGTACAAGCATGACATTTGGTACACTTATAGCCAAAGGCAGTCCAAAAAGATGTGGATATGGAGGCATCATGAATTCTCAACATGGCAGCCATGGCAGCCATTTTTCAAAATGGCCGCCAGCAACAACTGTTTTCTAATAAATGATGGATATGTAGTGATGTTCGTTGAGGAAGAAGGCTGCCGACACAGGATCGCTTTTAACTCACTTTATTTGTTTAGCTTTTATATATTATCTATGAAGCAAAAGGAGGGGTATTGTATAGTTCACGCGTGGAGCGACCCTTAGCCGGATATCTAACAGATACGCGGCCTCTAGGATTTCTGCTTCCCCGCTGCTCGTGTGGTTTGGTAGTACCTGGGCAGGCGTGGCCTCTATGACGCATACTATGCTCTGATTGGCTAGTGTTGAGCGCCCGCCCCCAGTGTATTATGTGTGCTGCCATCTGGTGGCCAGGTGCAGTTAATACAGCTTATATATTTGTTCCTCTTCCCTTGTGGCTATGTGGCTATGTGAGGATATTACAGTCTGTTGATACATATGCTGTTATTTATTCGTCACAGTATTAAAACCGAAACAGAAATGGGTCTCTCTCAAACAGGACATGGAGCCCTTTTCAAGATTATTCATTGCTTGCCAGACCAGAGATGGAAACCTAAACGAGTTCTTTCGACATGAGAACCAATCATGTCCACCAGCGCTGTCTGATGGGGGAAGTCTCCGACTGGGACTGAAGAGTGATCTGCTTCCATGCCTGGAACAAGTTCACAGTGCATACTCTAACAGTCCAAAGATTACCTGTACCATTGTAGATGGGGCAGCCATCATCCAGATGCTGAAACCAAGTTCAGTAAAAACCTTCAATGACTATGCCCATGTGATCTTCATTCCATATCTGACCAGAAAATTTGAAGGTGTGTCCAGGATTGATCTGGTGTGGGACCGCTACTTGTCTGACACTCTGAAAGCTGCTACAAGAGCAAAGCGTGGCACTGGGATTCAGAGACATGTGGTAGGTGATGCAGCCATTCCCAGGAACTGGCAAAACTTTCTTAGAGTTGACAGCAATAAGACCGAGTTGTTTGCCTTTCTCTCAAATGCTCTGCTCAGATCGTTAGTGCAGGAGGATAAACAGCTTGTTGTCACAAGTGATATGGAAGTCCTTAGCAAGCCACCACTCCCAGATAGGTCTTAATTGCTCCTTGTACGCATGAGGAAGCTGATAGTCGCATGCTATTGCACGTAGCCCATGCAGCAAGAAATGGCCATCATAAAATTATGATTCAAACGGTTGATACCGATGTTGTGGTGCTAGCTGTGGCAGTGGCTCAGACTCTACAGCCAGAAGATGAGCTTTGGTTGGCTTTTGGAATTGGAAAGCATTTCCGATACTTAGCAGCAGGGCTAGGGCCTGAGAAAGCACGCGCACTACCAGTGTACCACGCATTAACGGGTTGTGACACTGCTTTGTCGGCCACGGGTTGTGACACTGCTTTGTCGGCCGTGGGAAAAAGACTGCGTGGGCTGTATGGTCTGTGTTTCCTGAGCTTACACATGCCCTGTTGAAACTGTCTTCAGCCCCAAATGACATACCACATGAGGTAATGGCCACAATTGAGAGGTTTGTTATCTTACTCTATGACCGAACCAGCACATGCACAGAAGTCGATACGGCAAACAATCCCTCCAACCAAGGCTGCCCTAGAAGAGCATTTCAAGAGAGCAGTATACCAAGGAGGTCACGTGTGGGGTCAAGTGCTGGTGTCAACACCAGAACTACCGTCACCGTGCAAATGGGGCTGGTCAAAGACATCTGAGGGGGACTATGAACCCTTCTTGACATGCCTACCAAATGCAGGCCAGTCCAGTTAAGAAGGGTTGTGTTGGGCAGTGCAAGTGCAAAAAAGCTCAGTTACAGTGCACAGCCCTCTGTTTCTGTGAAGGTGAGTGTGAATAGTCTTCCCTGTGATAGACCCTTGATTTGGCCTCACTTAATTGCAACCGCAGGTCGCAGGTAACTGTGAAACTGGGGGAACTTCGTCAGTGGTCACACCGCCTAATTAGGACATCACTGACATCATACTGACATCACACATCACTGACATCACACATTCCTAATATGGAGCTCACATCACTAACATCACTGAGCTCACATCACTGACATCACATATCTCCAGATATGGGCATAAAAGGGACAATGACTGACAGATTTTAAAAAACATTTAAAAAGCATAATGTGTCATTATGTGATGACACCAGGAAGTGGAACTGAAAGATGATTTAACAGCAAAAAAAAAAAAATAGAAAAAAGGGGAAGTAGCTCCACACGACTACCTCTTCACCACCACAGTCCTGGTCATTCACTCGGACTGGTCTCCCCAGCCAGACACATCCTCCCCCCCCCCCGGTCCGGTCTGGTCTGAGGATGGCTCCTTCCCTCCCGGTCCTCCTCACCCTCCCGGGCCTCCTCACCCTCTGGGGCCTCCTCACCCTCTGGGGACTTCCAGGTCAGTGGCGTCCCTCCGGTCTGGTCTTTCACTATGGGGTTAGAGGTGATGATCATCACTATGGAGCCCAGACTGTTATATTAGTCATATTATTTGCTTGTTTTATTTCCAGGAACTCACTGCATCACCACGGTGTCCACGGTGTCCGTGACGGTGGGGACCACGGTCTCCATCCCATGTCTCTACGCGGCAAAATACAGGAGCCATGTGAAGTACCTGTGTAAAGGAAAGGATTGGATTTCATGTACTGATGTAATTAAAACCAACTCCCGGAGTCATAATTCAGTTTACACCATCTCTGATGACCCTGCAAGAGACGTCTTCACCGTCACCATCAGGAGCCAAGAGGTGGGAACCTCACACTACTGGTGCGCCGTGGAGATCGATAATGGGGCTGATGAGGGAGAAAAATTCAAACTAGAGTCAAGAGGTTTGTTTGTTTTATACATATATATATATATATATATATATATATATATATAGAGAGAGAGAGAGAGAGAGAGAGAGAGAGAGAGAGAGAGAGAGAGAGAGAGGCACTATATTCATCATCACAATGACAGTAACTGTATTTATTGTATTTACCCTTCTCTATAATGTGCACTAAAGTTGAATTATTCCGTGTCAAACGAAGATTTGCATATTTCACTTTTAATTTTGAAACCTCTCTGATATTTGTTGTTATTTCTCTTTCAGGCAGCTCCAGTCTGTCTGTGCCTGAGCAGAACATAGTGGCATACGTGGGACAAAGTGTAGATATCTTGTGTTACCATAGAGACCCAGTCAAACCAGGCTGGTGTAGACTGGAACTGGGCCAGTGTGTGTGGTGGGGGCAGGACGGCGCTGCTGGAGGGGCACATGTCACACTCAACGCCCGCCAGCCGACGCTGCTGGTGGTTACCGTGAGCGACCTGCGCTTGGAAACCAGCGGCTGGTACATGTGTGTCCAAGGAGACCTCAACATCCCCATGCATCTCACCGTCCACAGTGAGTATAAAAGTGTTTTTACCAGTTTTAAACTTTGACACTTTTCCACATTATTCCACCAGTCACTCAAAGGAACTTGATTGGTGAAATTGTTTGTTGTTTGTTGTGTACAACTGTGTACAACTTTCTGTCGCAACTTCTGACTCTTCAAACATTCAAGACAGGTCAGTTCCCCTTTTGCTCTGCTTGCTTACCTCTCACATGTATATATTTCATCAGATGGTATTTCATTTGAATGCGGTAGAAATTAGTGTTTGTTGTAAAAAGATAAATACAAATAAAAATATGGTTCAAGTTGTGTCTAGAACAGTTCTGTGTGCTTTTTCCCCCCCAGTGAATCCATTGACCTGAAGATCGTCTTAATCCCTTTGGGAATATTGCTGTTCATTGTGTTGGTGGCCCTCTTGGTGTTGTGGATGTTACACAGTACGTCGAAAAATAAAATGCAAATATGTTTATGTTTTTGAAGCACATTTTATTGTTAGCTTTATAATTAGTTTTTAACAAAAAAAAAAAGTTTTTCTTAAGTCACTTTTTTATTTTGAAGAAATAAAATGCAAATATGAGTTATATGTTGAATTTTTATTTTTTTATTTGCAGATTTCTTTTTGTTTTCCTGTTTATGTTTTTGAAGCACATTTTATTGTTAGTTTTTAACAAAAAAAAAAAATTCTTTCAGGACAGGCCAAAATCAAACGTGCAGCAATGACAGTAAGATGAAGATACATTTTGTTTTACGGTCCATAATATCCATAATATCCATAATATCCATACATTTGCTTGCTACATTAAATGTTGTCTCTTCTCCGATCCAGGGGTCGTCTGAGACCGATGGGGACTTAGTTTACAGTAACGTGGTGGCGATGCAGCCCTGCGCAGCGCGGCACGTACGTACAAACCTAAATCCTCTTCTGGTGATTTATTCATGCATTTATTGATTTAGTCCTGTATTCTTTCATTCAGGCATCCATTCTTTCATTCCTCCCTTTTTTATTAGTTCCTCAATTCCTTCATTATTCCCCTCCTTTTCATTCATTCATTCATTCTTTCAGCCAAAACCGGAGGAGGAGAAAAACGTGACATATACTGATATTGTCACCAGACAACAATAAGGTAAATCCTCCATGCCATCAATAGGCTTTACGCTACTACAGTGGTTTAGACACGCAAGGTCACTCACTATTCTTTGCATATTGTATTATGTGTGCAATATTGATATCGATGTGTCCTCCCTGTAAACTATGTAGAAATTATCCACTCGTAATTATTAACCACTGTTTCCTAGGTCCCCCCCCCCCCCCCCACAACCACTGTGTTTCTCAGGTCCCCCCCCACCACCACTGTGTTTCCCAGTCCCCCCCCCCCCCCCCCCACTCACACACACAACAGAAACAGACGACATACCAACGATGGGTTTCTCCTTGAAACTGTGTGTAAATAATATGTTTATTTAAATGGTAGGCCTACATCCTGCAGGCCTAAGTAATCAGTAATCATGCTTAGTGCTAAGAAATTGTACAAGTCTACCTAAATGAGAGTGCATTGCTTGTTTGTTTATATTAAATAAATGCATTGTTTAAATAGGCTAATGTATTCATTTAGTTATCTGATGTCTAAATTAATAAATGTTATTTATACATCAAGCAGCAGAGCGTACTTTTTTGCAAAGCCATCCTCTGTAGGATAATATAAAAAGATATAATACAAACAGTTGCCAGTAGCACAGCATAATTTGACATATTATATGCATTTACTTTACATACACACATACTGTAGGCTATATGATAAATAGTTAGGAAAGTTAGGTGTGTTATGTGATCATGAAAACACAGCATGATGAAACAAAGCCCACCGCCGATGTGTAAGTGTGTGCGTGAGTGCGCGGGTGTAGATGTAGTAAGCCTATGTGCGTGTGTTAATGTGTTATTGATGTGTTATATTATTATATTTATAAAGTGATGTATTTATACATTATTATATTTAAAATCTAAAGTTATTATTATTATTATTGTTATTATTATTAATAATAATAATATTATTGTAACTATTATTAATATTATCACCATTATCACTATTATCACTATTATTATTATTATTATTATTATTATTATTATTATTATTATTATTATTATATTTTTGTATTAATAATGTTATCGTTATTATTATTATTATTATTATTATTATTATTATTACCGGTATTATTATTATAGGCCACTGCATCATTATGTGGTCAGGCCCCGCCGTAATGTACAATGCTCTGCTATAGCTGCCCCTGTGTGTCCTGTTCTACAACATTGTTCCATACGCAAAATCAATAATTAAAATCTAAATACAGAGTTGACCAGCAGTACTAACGGTGACTAAATGGTAGCAGACGCAGTAGACGTCAGAAAGTCCGTTTTTTAATTCATGTGACTTGAGTCATATTTCTATACAGGCGCGTATGGGCGGCTTGTAAGGGTGTGACAACACGTGGGTGGGACCCGCCGCCGGGTGTGACGTCATGCTGGCGTGACGCTGGGGCTCCGGTCTCCCGTCAAGTCGGTGTGAACGAGCTCCAGTACGACTTCCGGTTAAAAGCTCTGAATTAAACGGTCTTTCCTTACACACGTCCTCATTGCGTCCCAAACGCATTCAAACGCGGGCCGCTGATATGCTGCACATATCTTAATCACACAGGATAATCTACAGTCAAACCACCAGGGTACATATGCTGTGCTTTAAAGGTTTAAAATAAACAAAATAAAGTTCTCGGTTTGTAAAAATACATGCTTCAGTCCACTGGTATACATCTGTACGTATTACAGATAAACTAACAACACTTTAAATACGTTATCTTAATTGAATAGTCATTTTTTTCTCAGTGCCATACGAGCACAACAACAACAACAACAATAATTCAGCCGCGACGTGGAGGACTTTTACTTTGAAGGAAACACAGCATCCCCCGCACCGGAAGTGCGCGTGCTGCTCCTCCCACTCCGGCGCGCTTGACGCGGCTCGCTCTCCTTCAGCTCGCCCTCCAGCAGCGAGACGCGACCCGCACTTACTCTGAGCGCCCCGCCGTCGCCGCCTCCTCTCACCGGTAAGAGACCCCCCCCCCCCCAGGGCCGGTTGGACCGCCGCGTGTCGACGACCCGTGGACCGGACCCGACCGGACCCGAGACCAGCGGTTAATAACCGCCGGGTTTTGACGTCCCGGAGTCCCGTCTGCAGGCTAGTCCTGCTAGCTGAGTGAAGCTAGCCCTGCTAGCTCAGTGAAGCTAGTCCTGTTAGCTCAGTGAAGCTAGTCCTGTTAGCACAGTGAAGCTAGTCCTGTTAGCTCAGTGAAGCTAGTCCTGTTAGCTCAGTGAAGCTAGTCCTGTTAGCTCAGTGAAGCTAGTCCTGCTAGCTCAGTGAAGCTAGTCCTGCTAGCTCAGTGAAGCTAGCCCTGCTAGCTGAGTGAATCTACTCCTGCTAGCTCAGTGAAGCTAGCCCTGTTAGCTCAGTGAAGCTAGTCCTGCTAGCTGAGTGAAGCTAGTCCTGTTAGCTCAGTGAAGCTAGCCCTGCTAGCTCAGTGACAGCGTGCTGCTGCTGCTGCAGGTCTGACACATCATGGCCGACGACGTTGTCTTAAAATAACACAACTTTTTGTTGTTGTTGTTGTTGTTGTTGCACTTTTGCGTCCATAGTGTTGACATTGAAGACGTAGCGGCCGCGTTATAAACCCGGTTGGTTTAAAGCCGCCTGTCCTGCAGTACCCTGACCTGCCGCTAGCTGGGGGGGGTCACTTATAGGAAAGTCTGAATTAATTAACGCTTAATTGATATGTGGTCGTCGTCATGGTGATGGCGTTATCTGTGTGTGTGTGCGTCGCGTCAGCCTCGGTGCAGCCGGCAGGGGGGTCCCGGGGGGTCCCGGACCGGTGGGCCGGACCGGACCGAACCGGTGCGGCAAAATGGTTTCTGCTGCAGGTTCACCTTGCTGCCCGCAGGCTGCCGTGACATTGAGCTGCATGGAGGAGGTGGTGGTGGTGGCGGTGGAGGACCATGTGGTGGCGGTGCGGTTTAAATGCTGTGTGGGTGGTGCAGTAAGCCAACACTAAAGTCAGTGACAAACAAACCAAAATTTTGGGTCTTTTTAAAAAAATGTTATTGTATTTTTTTATTTAACTATTGTTGGATCTCTCCCCCCTACTGAGTGCACGTTGTTTAGAATGCGCCATAATGCACATTCATATCTCGCACATCTTCATATCTCGCGAGCTGCGGCGTCCTGACGGTTCAAGACTGTTTGGCATGCGGTGTGCGGTGTGCGCCCTCCCAAGCGCTGGCAGCGTGACAGACAGACAGACAGACAGACAGACAGACAGACAGACAGACCGGCTGGCGGTCAGCGGCGGCGTCACGGCGGTTTAACTGCAGGTGGACAACTTAACGCCGGCCTGCAAAGTCTACAAGACGAAAACAATCCAATCCAACTTTATTTGTTAAGCACTTTAAAAAAACAACCACAGCTGACCAAAGCTCTGTACAGAGGAATAAAAAATATATATATATCATAAGTAAAAGACAAAACAGCTGAGAAAGACATAGAAGATTAAGAAAAATAAATAAAATAAATTTAAAGACATAAAGCATGAGTAAAAAAAAACATAAAACATGAGTAAAAGTAACAGTCATACCATCCAAACAATAAGTAACATAAAGTCCAATCTCTCAAGGCTGTCTCAGGAGCAGCTGATCAGCTGACCTGAGACAGCGAGTAGGTGTGTAAGGGTGTAGACGCTCAGAGAGGTACGGTGGGGCAAGACCATTCAGGGACTTAAAAGCAAATAAAATAATTTTAAAATGAATCCTAAAATATATGGGCAGCCAGTGGAGTGAGGCTAAAATGGGGGTAATGTGCTTGTGCTTGCGTGTGCCGGGTAAAAGACGTGCAGCAGCATTTTGGACCGTCTGGAGACGGGCGATGGAGGATGCATTTACCCCCACATAAAGGGCGTTGCAATAATCCAGCCGAGAAAACAACGAGTTTGACGACACACAGAATGGGATTATTTTGTAAACCGTTTGTTTTAAACGAATGGTCTTTTGGTTTGGTGTGCTTGGCTGCCAACTGCCAACATCCACTGGAAGAACCGGATTCTGACGCGACTGTCGGTGTCACTATGGATACTGATGTTGGTCACTAAGGAAGCAGAGACGTTGGGAAACGGCTCAGACCACTTTTCTGATTTGGGTCGACCCACAACCGATATTATACCGATATCGTGATATGAGAGTAGATGTCGTCTATCGTCTTAGGCGTTGAATATCGTGAATATCGCGCCTGGAGTGTAAAAAAACGACAAAATACACCGTACTGTTCATTTGTCAAAGTATTTAATTCACAACGAAATATATTATAAAATATACAAAACTAGGCCATGTGGTTATATATTGTATGGACTGTTAATTTATTGAATTACCAAAAAGGAAGCTATATTGTGGTGTATATCATTATGGAGATATTAAATGACCTATGGGGATAGTTTAGCCATGTGGCCCTACCTTTTAATTTAATTGATTAATTTATAGTCGCATTTGATTTAACTGTCCTGGGGATTTATTGGTCCGCATGCTGAGAGGCCGCTTCTGTAGACCGTGATGGACTATTGATTCTCACCCCACAGGAGGAAATATATTCAGTTTTGATGAAAGGATTTACGTAACATTTGGATTTTATAATTGTTTTTCATTTTGTTGAATGAAGTTAAGATAAAACGATGGATACTGGAGGAGTTGTACAGTCTAATGGTGGAGGAGGAGGAGGTGGAGGAGTTGTACAGTCTAATGGTGGTGGAGGAGGAGGAGGAGTTGTACAGTCTAATGGTGGAGGAGGAGGAGGAGTTGTACAGTCTAATGGTGGAGGAGGAGGAGGAGGAGTTGTACAGTCTAATGGTGGAGGAGGAGGAGGAGTTGTACAGTCTAATGGTGGAGGAGGAGGAGGAGGAGGAGTTGTACAGTCTAATGGTGGAGGAGGAGGAGGAGGAGTTGTACAGTCTAATGGTGGAGGAGGAGGAGGAGTTGTACAGTCTAATGGTGGAGGAGGAGGAGGAGGAGGAGTTGTACAGTCTAATGGTGGAGGAGGAGTTGTACAGTCTAATGGTGGAGGAGGTGTACAGTCTAATGGTGGAGGAGTTGTACAGTCTAATGGTGGAGGAGGAGGAGGAGGAGGTGTACAGTCTAATGGTGGAGGAGGAGGAGGAGGAGGAGTTGTACAGTCTAATGGTGGAGGAGGTGTACAGTCTAATGGTGGAGGAGGTGTTGTACAGTCTAATGGTGGAGGAGGAGGAGGAGTTGTACAGTCTCATGGTGGAGGAGGAGGTGTTGTACAGTCTAATGGTGGAGGAGGAGGAGGAGGAGGAGTTGTACAGTCTCATGGTGGAGGAGGAGGAGTTGTACAGTCTAATGGTGGAGGAGGAGTTGTACAGTCTAATGGTGGAGGAGGAGGAGTTGTACAGTCTAATGGTGGAGGAGGAGTTGTACAGTCTAATGGTGGAGGAGGAGGAGTTGTACAGTCTAATGGTGGAGGAGGAGGAGGAGGAGTTGTACAGTCTAATGGTGGAGGAGGAGTTGTACAGTCTAATGGCGGAGGAGGAGGAGGAGTTGTACAGTCTAATGGTGGAGGAGGAGGAGTTGTACAGTCTAATGGTGGAGGAAGAGGAGTTGTACAGTCTAATGGTGGAGGAGGAGGAGGTGTACAGTCTGATGGAGGAGGAGGAGGAGGAGGAGGAGGAGGAAGAGGAGTTGTATAGCTCTCCTATAATAGCGCTCCTTGGTGCGATGTAATATTGTGTGTACTGATTGTTTTTTTTGTTCCCAGCTAAAATGGCCGTTCCTCCCTGCTATGCTGATCTGGGCAAATCTGCCAAGGACATTTTCAACAAGGGCTATGGTATGGATTCAACATGTTCACCCTCAATACCTCAGTGTCATAAGATGGTTAATTAGTTAGTTGCCGGTATTAAGGAGACTTGACCTTTAAATGAAACATTCCTGTACTTTAGGATTTGGCCTGGTGAAGCTGGATGTGAAGACCAAGTCCTCAACTGGAGTGGTGAGCCCCCGCAACATGCATTCATTTTATTATATCATTTGTACGGTGGTTGTTTTTTTTTTGTGGTCCATTCTTGGAGATTTAATAAATGGTTAAGCTTGCGTATTAACGACTTGATGACTCGCAAGAGGGAGTCCCGAAGGCGATCAAACCACTTAATGTGTGTTCTGCTTCGGTACACCAGCAGCTCATCAGGCTAGTGGTTTCTCCTAGCCTGCGGTTAGTGTACATTTACCCCCAATGTGACACTCGTTGTCCTCTCTCCGACCCGCACAGGAGTTCAAAACATCCGGTTCCTCCAACACCGACACCAGCAAAGTGGCCGGCACCCTGGAAACCAAATACAAGAGGTCCGAGTACGGCCTGACCTTCACCGAGAAGTGGAACACCGACAACACCCTGGGAACAGAAATCACCATCGAAGATCAGGTAACCGCCAGCGCATCACTCACACCGCGTATAAGAGGAGAGAGAAAGTTTGAATACCCGATTGGTGGTTGGCTCACGTGATTTGGTGTCTTTCAGATCGCCAAGGGACTGAAGTTGACATTTGACACAACCTTCTCACCAAACACCGGGTAGGTCGATTGCCTGGTTAGCATCTTTTATTTATATTATTTATCAGGCAGTTTTAAACCTGAACCCTCTTAAAGGCAGCTTGGTCAAATCTCAAAATGTCAAGCTTGGAGTAGGACGTGAACTTTGTCGTTGTATATACGTTTGTGTTTTATTGTGTAGAGATTTATGCTTGGAACATGAGCTGTCCTTGCCTGCGTCTGTGCTGTGATTATATTAGCATTTGTCTCGTTGGCACCTGTTCCTCATTTCCTCCTCTGGTGAACTCGCTGCCCAATGCATTCCCCAGCGCTCTGCGGCGCTGGGGCCCAGAAGAGCGGTTCTTGTATCGTACAGATTCATTATTTTATTCTGACTCCTTGCTTCCCTTTTTGGTTCAAAGCAAGAAGAGCGGCAAGGTCAAGACCGCCTACAAGCGCGAGTTCGTCAACCTGGGCTGCGATGTGGACTTCGACTTCGCCGGACCCACGATTCACGGCGCCGCCGTCGTCGGCTACGAGGGATGGCTCGCCGGCTACCAGATGACCTTTGACACCGCCAAGTCCAAGATGTCCCAGAACAACTTCGCCGTGGGCTACAAGACGGGAGACTTCCAGTTGCATACCAATGTGTAAGTTTGGAAGACTCCTGTCACGTGACTGTTTGGTGTCGTGTTTCTGTGGATGTACACCTACCTACCTCCCAATATTAGGGCTGAATGATTAATTGATTCATTGAAATATCGATTTGATGAGGGGAAAAATGTGTTTTTCTACAGATGTAATAAAATGTTGGTTTGGTACAAACCTCAACAAATGTCACATGTTAATTTTTTTTTCAGTGACAATGAAAAATTAAATGCAAAAATGATAATTCCCACTAATAGTGAATCATATCGCAATCGCACTGTCAAAATAATCGCGATATGATTATATATATTTTTTACCATATTGTTCAGCCCTACCCAATATACCGGCTTTTTAGTAACATCTCCTCTCGTCCTCATTAATTTCCACAGCAACGATGGTGCAGAGTTCGGAGGCTCCATCTACCAGAAGGTGAGCGACACGCTGGAGACCTCCGTCAACCTGGCCTGGACCGCCGGCAGCAACGGCACGCGCTTCGGCATCGCCGCCAAATACCAGCTGGACAAGGACGCCACCCTTAGTGTAAGTCCCTCCCACTTCCTCTGCAGAGCATCGGATTTGGATATAACGGTGTTGTGGTCCTGACTTTCTGTCCATTTCGTTGCTCCTCTCTGTAGGCTAAAGTGAACAACACAAGCCTTGTTGGTGTTGGCTACACCCAGACTCTCAGACCTGGTGAGTCATAATCCTTGTTTTACTGATGGTCAGCCTGTAAAATGATAATGGTAGTGACTTTCCTAGTTTGTATGTAAAGTATGCATGAAATCAAAACGATTTAGTTCCATGTTTCTGTAACTAAATGTGTTTTTTTTAATACACGCACTTCCATTCAACGTCTTTCTGTATATTCCCTGTTGGCGAATGCGTGTTTCTGTATCCATAACCTAATGGCTTCTCCCGTTGCTCCTTGACCGATGCAGGCGTCAAGCTCACCCTGTCCGCCCTGGTCGACGGCAAGAACATCAACGCTGGAGGCCACAAGCTGGGCCTGGGTCTGGAGCTGGAGGCCTAAAGCTCCTTCCCAACACGGGCAGACCAGGGAATATCAGAAGAATCTGGCCTTAAATGTATTTCCACCTCTAACCAGCGAGGGCATATCTTGAAGGGATCGGGTCTGAAGGCTAGGACGATGAACATCATTTAAAAGAGAGTACCACTTTTCCAACAGGTGCTCCTCCCGTTACTGGGAATATTCACCTTTCTTTTGGGAGGCGGTGCTTCTTACTTTATAGTCGTATCCATTAAACTTTGTACACCTCCAACCTGTTTATGGCGAGTGTCCTTTTTCCAAGTCAAACTGCTTGTGATGTTTTTGGCCCTTGTCTTGCACTCGTCCCCCAAAACGTCGTCCCCTGGCGAGCCGATCAGCAGATTTGGTAGGGCGAGTTTCAACGCAACCCTTTATCCCTGGTTTTCGTCATTCTGATCATCTGATATTCCCCCTATGTCATCTGAAACACCTTTCACCCCCACAAACGATATTAAGTACTCCAGGCTCGGTCCTCTTCCTTTTATTTAAAATGCTGTTGTACCTTCTTTCCTTACGCACAACATGCTCTAGTTGTGTTGTGCTTGGCCCTGGCCAACAAGGGTTGTGGGTTTGAGTTTTTTTGTGAAGGCTATACATGTGACCCTCCCTTAAACTGGGCAGTTTTTTGGGTGGTGTAAACAAAAAAAGAAAAAAATATCTGAAGTTTGAGGAGAAAAATGAACTTTTTTCTTTTTTTTAAAAAATGTTGGCAGAAACAGGCGGGCTTTCTCTTCTGTTTCTTCACTTCCTTAGCAGACACCCGGGCTCATAATTAAGGTTCACAGTGATGCCAAACTGGTTTATTGTCCTGGTTGGGGGGGGGGGAGGGGGGAGTTGCTGCGTTGAATTGGCAGTAGAGACACTTCGTTCCCACAGGAAATCTTGAAGGTCCTTATGTGTGTTACTTTTGAATAAAGTCTTTGAACTCTACAGTTGTGTCTCGGGTGTACTTTTTATTTTTCACTGTAAACTCGACGTACAATTGTAACTACAGTAAGAATATGGCCAATATATGGGAATCTAACGTTGCCACGGTAATCTTCAAGCGTCTGGTGTGGTACTGAAAGGTTTCAGCCAATCACAACTCCAAATGACAATGTCCTGCAACATGGATTGGTGAAGATCATGAGTTTAGCGTGTGTTGGCCTCGTGAGACCTTCCTGATCACGCAAGGTCACGTTTCTCAAATGCAAACTTGAACATCTGGACCGTCTCAAGAGGCGGTGTTAGTAGCAGGTGCAGTATAAACCTGCATACAGATGACCCTGAACTATAATACTATACTACTATACTTTTATTGGACACTTGTGTGTAGTAATGACCGACTTGGTTGTTGCAGTCATTCAAAATTAATTTAAAAAGGAATACTGCTCAATGGGGGACATTAGTAACTCAGTACTTTGGGTAAAGAAGGAACGCTTGTAACATTGAATGGAAAACGCAATACTTGTCATGTCATTTTAAGTACATTTTATTGGCATTTATTCAGGCAATGTGTAATTAATTTGCATACATTCAGATGTAAGGCAGCCTACATCCGGCGTTTGGTTAATAGATTTACATCATGCTGTCTACATACATTGATTTCCTAAGTGTTGTCTTTATATCATCAGGTTTCCAAAGGGCTTTTGAGCTTTTGACTCTCATCTGGTCTTTGGTCACCTGACTCGGCTTTTGCCTCAACAACCTCTATCGGTTTACTTTTGTCATCTTCAGCTTTAGACAAACTATCTTTATCCCCCGAGATCTCATCATTACCACCCACCCCATTCAAACTGGAGGTTGAAATATCTTGATCTTTGCTCAAGGGTTTGGTCTTCTCCACCTCAGACGATGCACTGGTTTGGCTTTCAGAAGGTTCTCCACTAGACTTGAGGGGGTGTTCAGGCTTGTGAGATGTTTCTGTTTTCTTGTCTGGGCTGCTTGGTATCTGCTGTTGTATTGCTTTGACATCTGCAGTTGTCTCCACCTTCACCTCAGAAATACCAGTGGGCTGGCATTCAGAAGGTTCTCCACTCGACTTGAGAGGTTCTTGAGAAGTTTCTGTTTTCTGGACTGTGCTACTTGTTTTCTCCTGCTCTAATTCTTCAATATCTGCAGTTTTCTCCACTTTCACATCAGAAAAACCAATGGATTGGCTTTCAGAAGGTTCTCCACTAGACTTGTGAGGTTCTTGATAAGTTCCTGTTTTCTTGTCTGGGCTGCTTGGTATCTCCTGTTGTATTGCTTTGACATCTGCAGTTGTCTCCACCTTCACCTCAGAAATACCAGTGGGCTGGCATTCAGAAGGTTCTCCACTAGACTTGTGAGGTTCTTGAGAAGTTTGTGTTTTCTGGACTGTGCTACTTGTTTTCTCCTGCTCTAATTCTTTGAGATCTACAGGTTTCTCTACCTCTACATCAGATGCCCCACTTTGTTGAATGTCAGAATGATCTCTACTAGACATGATGGGGATGGCAGGCTCTTGAGAATTTTCTGTTTTCTGGTCTGGGCTGCTTGGTATCTCCTGTTGTACTTTGACATCTGCAGTTTTCTCCACCTTTACCTCACAAATACCAATGGGTTGGCATTCAGAAGGCTCTCCGTTAGACTTGAGAGGTTCTTTAGATGTTTCTGTGCTGATTGTTACTTGCTCTTGCTGTGATTCTTTGACATCTTCGGTTTTGTCCACCTTCACCTCAATCTCACTGGTTTGGCTTCCAGTATATTCTCCACTAGACTTGAGGGGGACTTCAGGCTCGTGAGAAGTTTCTGTTTTCTGGTCTGGGCTGCTTGGTATTTCCTGTTGTAATGCTTTGACATCTGCAGTTTCCTCCAGCTTTACCTCACAGATACCAATGGGTTGGCATTCAGAATGTTCTCCACTAGACTTGAGAGGTTCTTGAGATGTTTCTGTTTTCTGGACTGTGCTGATTGTTACTTGTTCCTGCTGTGATTCTTTTATATCTTCAGTTTTGTCCACCTTCGCCTCAAACAATCCACTGGTTTGGCTTTCAGAAGGTTTTCCAGTAGACTCGAGAGGGACTTCAGGCTCTTGAAAAGTTTCTGTTTTCTGAACTGGGCTGCTAATCTTCTCTAATTCTTTGAGATCTGCAGTTTTCTCCACCTTTACATCAGTAATACCAATGGGTTGGCATTCAGAAGGGTCTGCGCTAGATTTGAGAGGTTCTTGAGAGGTTTCGGTTTTCTGGACTGTGCTACTTGATTTCTCCTGCTCTAACTCCTTGAGATATACAGTCTTCTCTACCTCTACATCAGATGCCCCACTGGGTTGAATTTCAGAATGTTCTCCACTAGCCTTGAGGGGGACTTCAGCCTCTTGAGAAGTTTCTCTTTCTGTTTTCAGGACTGGGCTGCTTGGTATCTCATGTTGTAATACTTTGAGATCTGCAGTTCTCTCCACCATTACATCAGTAATACCAATGGGCTGGCATTCAGAAGGTTCTGCACTAGACTTGAGAGGTTCTTGAGAAGTTTCTGTTTTCTGGACTGTGCTGATTGTTACTTGCTCCTGCTGTGATTCTTTGACATCTTCAGTTTTGTCCACCTTCGCCTCAAACGATCCACTGGTTTGGCTTTCAGAAGGTTTTCTAGTAGACTTGAGGTGGTCTTTGGGCTCTTGAGAAGATTCTGTTTTCTGGTCTGGGCTGCTTGGTATTTCCTGTTGTAATTCTTTGACATCTGCAGTTTTCTCCACCTCAGAAATCTCACTGGTTTGTCTTCCAGAAGGTTCTCCACTAGACTTGAGAGGTTTTTCAGATGTTTGTGTTTTCTGGACTGGGCTGCTTGTTTCCGCCTGTTCTATTTCTTTGACATCTTCTGTTTTCGCCACATCCGATGATCCACTAATTTTGCTTTCAGAAGGTTCTCCGTTAGACTTGGGAGGCTCTTGCAATGTTTCTGTTTTCTGGATGGTGCTACTTGTTATCTCCTCTTGTAATTCTTTGACATCTTTGGACAGTCCACTGGTTTGGCTTTCAGAAGGTTCTCCTCTAGACTTGAGGGGGACTTCAGGTTTTTGAGAAATTTCTGTTTTCTGGACTGTGCTACTTGTTTTCTCCTGCTCGAATTCCTTGAGATATGCAGTTTTTTCTATCACTACATCAGATGCCCCACTGGGTTGAATTTCAGAATGTTCTCCACTAGCCTTGACAGGGACTTCAGCCTCTTGAGAAGTTTCTCTTTCTGTTTTCAGGACTGGGCTGCTTGGTATCTCATGTTGTAATACTTTGAGATCTGCAGTTTTCTCAACCTTTACATCAGTAATACCAATGGGTTGGCATTCAGAAGGTTCTGCACTAGACTTGGGATGTTCTTGAGATGTTTCTGTTTTCTGGACTGTGCTGCTTGTTACTTGCTCCTGCTGTGATTCTTTGACATCTTCAGTTGTGTCGACCTTCACCTCAGACGATCCACTGGTTTGGCTTTCAGAAGGTTTTCTAGTAGACTTGAGGTGGTCTTTGGGCTCTTGAGAAGATTCTGTTTTCTGGTCTGGGCTGCTTGGTATTTCCTGTTGTAATTCTTTGACATCTGCAGTTTTCTCCACCTCAGAAATCTCACTGGTTTGTCTTCCAGAAGGTTCTCCACTAGACTTGAGAGGTTTTTCAGATGTTTGTGTTTTCTGGACTGGGCTGCTTGTTTTCACCTGTTCTATTTCTTTGACATCTTCTGTTTTCGCCACATCCGATGATCCACTAGTTTTGCTTTCAGAAGCTTCTCCGTTAGACTTGGGAGGCTCTTGCAATGTTTCTGTTTTCTGGACTGTGCTACTTGTTATCTCCTCTTGTAATTCTTTGACATCTTTGGACAGTCCACTGGTTTGGCTTTCAGAAGGTTCTCCACTAGACTTGAGGGGGACTTCAGGTTCTTGAGAAATTTCTGTTTTCTGGACTGTGCTACTTGTTTTCTCCTGCTCTAACTCCTTGAGATATACAGTTTTCTCTACCACTACATCAGATGCCCCACTGGGTTGAATTTCAGAATGTTCTCCACTAGCCTTGACAGGGACTTCAGCCTCTTGAGAAGTTTCTCTTTCTGTTTTCAGGACTGGGCTGCTTGGTATCTCATGTTGTAATACTTTGAGATCTGCAGCTTTCTCAACCTTTGCATCAGTAATACCAATGGGTTGGCATTCAGAAGGTTCTGAACTAGACTTGGGATGTTCTTGAGATGTTTCTGTTTTCTGGACTGTGCTGCTTGTTACTTGCTCCTGCTGTGATTCTTTGACATCTTCAGTTTTGTCCACCTTCACCTCAGACGATCCACTGGTTTGGCTTTCAGAAGGTTTCCCACTAGACTTGAGGTGGTCTTTGGGCTCTTGAGAAGTTTCTGTTTTCTGGTCTGGGCTGCTTGGTATTTCCTGTTGTAATGTTTTGACATCTGCAGTTTTCTCCACCTCAGAAATCTCACTGGTTTGTCTTCCAGAAGGTTCTCCACTAGACTTGAGAGGTTTTTCAGATGTTTGTGTTTTCTGGACTGGGCTGCTTGTTTCCGCCTGTTCTATTTCTTTGACATCTTCTGTTTTCGCCACATCCGATGATCCACTAGTTTTGCTTTCAGAAGGTTCTCCATTAGACTTGGGAGGCTCTTGCAATGTTTCTGTTTTCTGGACTGTGCTACTTGTTATCTCCTCTTGTAATTCTTTGACATCTTTGGATAGTCCACTGGTTTGGCTTTCAGAAGGTTCTCCACTAGACTTGAGGGGGACTTCAGGTTCTTGAGAAATTTCCGTTTTCTGGACCGTGCTACTTGTTTTCTCCTGCTCTAATTCCTTGAGATATACAGTTTTTTCTACCACTACATCAGATGCCCCACTGGGTTGAATTTCAGAATGTTCTCCACTAGCCTTGACAGGGACTTCAGCCTCTTGAGAAGTTTCTCTTTCTGTTTTCAGGACTGGGCTGCTTGGTATCTCATGTTGTAATACTTTGAGATCTGCAGCTTTCTCAACCTTTGCATCAGTAATACCAATGGGTTGGCATTCAGAAGGTTCTGAACTAGACTTGGGATGTTCTTGAGATGTTTCTGTTTTCTGGACTGTGCTGCTTGTTACTTGCTCCTGCTGTGATTCTTTGACATCTTCAGTTTTGTCCACCTTCACCTCAGACGATCCACTGGTTTGGCTTTCAGAAGGTTTCCCACTAGACTTGAGGTGGTCTTTGGGCTCTTGAGAAGTTTCCGTTTTCTGGTCTGGGCTGCTTGGTATTTCCTGTTGTAATGTTTTGACATCTGCAGTTTGCTCCACCTCAGAAATCTCACTGGTTTGTCTTCCAGAAGGTTCTCCACTAGACTTGAGAGGTTTTTCAGATGTTTGTGTTTTCTGGACTGGGCTGCTTGTTTCCGCCTGTTCTATTTCTTTGACATCTTCTGTTTTCGCCACATCCGATGATCCACTAGTTTTGCTTTCAGAAGGTTCTCCATTAGACTTGGGAGGCTCTTGCAATGTTTCTGTTTTCTGGACTGTGCTACTTGTTATCTCCTCTTGTAATTCTTTGACATCTTTGGATAGTCCACTGGTTTGGCTTTCAGAAGGTTCTCCACTAGACTTGAGGGGGACTTCAGGTTCTTGAGCAATTTCCGTTTTCTGGACCGTGCTACTTGTTTTCTCCTGCTCTAATTCCTTGAGATATACAGTTTTTTCTACCACTACATCAGATGCCCCACTGGGTTGAATTTCAGAATGTTCTCCACTAGCCTTGACGGGGACTTCAGCCTCTTGAGAAGTTTCTCTTTCTGTTTTCAGGACTGGGCTGCTTGGTATCTCATGTTGTAATACTTTGAGATCTGCAGTTTTCTCCACCTTTAAATCAGTAATACCAATGGGTTGGCATTCAGAAGGTTCTGCACTAGACTTGAGAGGTTCTTGAGAAGTTTCTGTTTTCTGGACTGTGCTACTTGTTTTCTCCTGCTGTGATTCTTTGAAGTCTTCAGTTTTGTCCACCTTCACCTCAGACGATCCACTGGTTTGGCTTTCAGAAGGTTTTCCACTAGACTTGGGGTGGTCTTTGGGCTCTTGATGTGTTTCTGTTTTTTGGTCTGGGCAGCTTGTTATCTCCTGTTGTAATTCTTTGACATCTGCAGTTTTCTCCACCTCAGAAATCGCACCGGTTTGTCTTCCAGAAGATTCTCCACTAGACTTGAGAGGTTTTTCAGATGTTTGTGTTTTCTGGACTGGGCTGCTTGTTTCTGCCTGTTCTATTTCTTTGACATCTTCTGTTTTTACCACATCAGATGATCCACTAGTTTTGCTTTCAGAAGTTTCTCCTCTAGACTTGGGAGGCTCTTGCAATGTTTCTGTTTCCTGAACTGGGCTGCATATCTCCTGCTCTGATACGTTGAGATATACAGTTTTCTCTACCACTACATCAGATGCCCCACTGGGTTGAATTTCAGAATGCTCTCCACTAGACATGACAGGGACGTCAGGCTCTTGAGAAGTTTCTGTTTTCTGGTCTGGGCTGCTTGGTATCTCCTGTTGTAATACTTTGACATCTGCAGTTTTCTCCACCTTTACCTCAGAAATACCAATGGGTTGGCATTCAGAAGGTTCTCCACTAGACTTGGAAGGTTCTTGAGATGTTTCTGTTTTCTGGACTGTGCTGATTGTTACTTGCTCCTGTTGTGATTCTTTGACATCTTCAGTTTTGTCCACCTTCACCTCAGACGATCCACTGGTTTGGCTCTCAGAGGGTTTTCCACTAGACTTGAGAGGGACCTCAGGCTCTTGTGGTGTTTTCTGCACTGTGCTGCTTGTTATCTCCTGCTGTAATTCTTTGACATCTGCAGCTACAGGAGTCTTTTCCATTGGAACTTGCGATTTTACTTTTTCAAGTTTAGTCTCTTCTCTTTGAGTGTCTTTAGACTTGGTCTGTTCTTCATTCTGAGGATCTATACCAATATCTTCTGGCGTTTTAATACTCTCTGTCCCTTCACTCTGAATGCTAAGCTTCACTGTATCTGTTTGACTGGTTGCCATTGGGTCTGTGCCGCTAGCTTCCTTTAATTCGCTCTTCGATGGGCTGGGATGGTCTTGGCCTGTGATATTTGACAAGTTCTCTGGGTCTACTGCCACCGCAGAGGAAAGACCCAACTTGTCTGCTGTCAAATCAGGGTGTTCCTCGATAGCATAGGCTGGCAAAGAGAGAGACTCATCTACAAGACCAGATGGTTCTTGATCTCCCACTGAAGCTTTGTGTTCCTTCGCTGCTTCTGTGTTTTCTAGGCTTTCTTCTTCCATAGTCACGTCTAACCTGGTTTCTGATTCTGGTCTTAATGAAGGAACTTTCTCTACTGGTTCCACATTCACTGCCTCAACAACATCAGACATCAACACCTCTCTCCCTGAATCTTGTCTTATGTCTTCGTCTTCCTTCACTGCTGCTGTATTTTCTAGGGTTTCTGTGGGTTTCAACAGCTCTTCCTCCATAGTGAACTCTGAACTGGGATCGGATTCTGGTTTCATAGAAGCAACTTTCTCTGCTAATTCTACCTTCACTTGATCAACAATATCAGATAACGCTTCATCTCTTTTTGAATCTTTGTCCTCATTCGCTGATACTGTATCTTCTAAGGTTTCTGTGGGTTTTAACTGTTGTTCCTCCCCAACATCCTCAACTGGTCCTACCATATCAGATACATCGTCATCTCTCACTACATCTTTCTCTTCCTTTGTTGCCACTGTATTTTCTATTAGGGCTTCTGTGGTTTTTAACACGTCATCCTCCGTCTTCACCTCCGACCTGGTATCTTCTAGTTTCGAAAGGGCAATATTCTCTATCTTAGCTTCATCTACAATATCAGATGACTCTTGTCCTCCCTCTGAATCTTTGTCCACCTTCATTGCTGCTGTATGTTCTAAGGTTTCTGTGGTTTTTAACAGTTCAACCTCCACAGTCACCTCTGACCTGGTTTCCGATTCTGGTTTTAATGAAGCAACTTTGTCTACTGGTTCTACCTTCACTGTGTCAACAATGTCAGACACCTCTTGATCTCTGACTAAATCTTTCTCTTCCTTTGCTTCTGCTGTATTTTCTATGAGGGTTTCTGTGGCTTTTAACAGTTGAGCTGCACTTGTGAACTCTGACCTGTTATCAAATTCCGGTTTTAAGGAAACTACTTTCTCTACTGGTTCTACTTTCACTGTCTCAACAATGTCAGATACCTCTTGACCTCTGACTAAATATTTTTCTTCCTTTACATCTACTTTATTTTCTAAGGTATCTGTAGTTTTTAACAGGTCTGCCTCCATAGTGAGCTCTGGCCTTGTATCAGATTCTGGTTTTAACGAAGCAACCTTCTCTACTGTTACCACCTCAACGGCCTCTTCTCCCTTTTCCTCTGCGATGTCTGCTGTCTCACTTTCAATGATAACTGCATCGGTATCTCTGCTCTCGTCTTTGCAGGTTTCCTCTGCTCTGACTTCACTACATGTCGTACGTATGTGTGTTTCTTCATCACGGTTCAACCCACCGTCCCCATCCTCATCTCCCGCCTGCTCTACCCCATGATGCTGCTCACCGTGACGCTCCGGCACTCCTTCCTCATCTCGAATAACTTCCACACCCTCACCCTTCTCTTCTTCTTCTTCGTCCCTCCTCTTCCTCCCACTCTCGCTTTTGACAGCTTTTTCGTCTCTGTGAGCTCCTCGGTCCGTCTCTTCCTCCTCTTCTTCTGAGCACGTCTCCTCAAACTCGGACATCTCTATTTCCCTGGTGGTCTCAGTGATGATCTCCTCCACAAACTTGTATTGTGGCTTCTGGGTCCTCCTCTGCTCCCCCTGACAGGGCAGGGTGAAGACGGGAGACTGTCTGTAGATGTAGGGGGCTGGGAGGTGGTGCTGGGCATCCGACAGACGACTCTCCTCGCCTTCCAGAAGTTTTCTGTCGTGTAAAAGGAAGAAGAATTGTCTCAGTTGATATGTTTGTTAACACAATGGTATTTGTTTTTCATCAGTGTTTCAATCTTAGTTATTTCTTGATAATAGTATTTTTGTTGTTGCCCCAGTCGTACCTGTAAGAGAGTATTTCCACATCCAGAGCCATTTTCACATTCAGCAGGTCTTGGTATTCTCTCAGGTGACCGGACATGTCGAATTTAACATTTATGAGTTCGTTTTCTAGCTTTTTGATAGTGTCCTGGAGAAATAATGGAAACATTTGTCATTTACACATCCCTCAAACTATAAATAAGTAATATTAATGATTAGTTATGGAAATGTTGTATTATTATAGTAATGTAATCTGTTATTCAAACATTATGAGAACAATATGTAAATGTGTGGCTTTTGGAGCCTATAAAATGAGAATTTACACATTTTCTTTGTTTATAATATAAGATACAGCAAAAACAACACTCACACGTTTAAATGAACGTCATCTTTACTTTCCAGAATATAATAAGTATTTCTGGCCTATTTGCCTTCAGGTTTATAGAATTTGCTTTATGTTTTTTACCTGGTAGTGAATAATTTCCTTGTTGTGACAATCCTCGATCTCACGAAGTTGCCTTTCTAACGCTTCCCTTGTGCCTTTAACGCAGTCCAGCTCGACGCTCTTGTCCTGCAGCCTCCTCCTGTACTGCTGGATCTCCTGCTTGGACGCCTTCAGCGCCTCTCGCTTCGTCTCGGCCGCCTCGGTCAACTTCGACACCTGAAGGTGAAAACCTTCTTCCGCCCTGTGGAGGTCGGACGTGGCGTGCTCCTCCAGCTGCACCCGGATGTCCCGCAGTGCGGCGGTGAGTTCAGGGCACCCGAACTCGCTGGCTTCACAAAATGCTCCTTCTTGCGCATCGTTGAGTTGGGCGATCAGCTGCGACACCTCAGAGTCGTGGTTCCTCTTCATGGAGTCGATTTCTTCCTCGAAGGCCTGGGACTTCTTGTCGAGCTCAACTTTGGCCTGATACGCATCGTCAATGTCCTTTTTTAAGAGGACGATGTTGGCCTCGGCGTCGGCTCTGACACAAGACTCGGTCTCGTATTTTTCCCTCAGGTCGAACAGGTCCTGCTCCAGATTCTGGTGCTCCACCTCGATCTGGCGCTTCTGGTGCGTGATGTCGTGCAGCAGCCTCCGCAGCTCCTGCAGCTCGGGTCCGTAGGTCTGCTGCAGAGACGCCGGTGTCTGCTCCTTCTGCTTGATCTCCTCGATCTCTCGCTCCAGCAGCTCGTTCTGGTGCTCCAGGTAACGCACCTTCTCGATGAAGCTTGCGAAGCGGTCGTTCAGGCCGTGAAGCGTCTGTTTCTCGTCTGTCTTCGCAGTCTTCATTGGAAACTCGCCGGTAACTTCCTGCAAGGCTGCAGCGGTGGTGGGCTTGTACTGAGTGTACTCATCTCGAGTTTTTCTATCACGAAACCCCGGCTTCCTCTCCATCCTGTGGCCGGTGCCGGTGTACGAACTACAGGGTGCTTCTCTGGGCTTTTTATACTCGCCACTATCCGCGCGGTGTGCACATTGGAACTGTCCATGGTGCTGAAAATGTATGGACTCAGCGGTCTTAATATAGACTGAAGTGGGAAGGCGTGGCTTAACAACTTCACACCAACCACTATTTATTTATCTATTTATTTAGAGGCATTTAATGCGACCTACACTGATGCCAATGAGTCTGTTTTTTTTGTGAGTTTGTGTATTGTATGTTTATCTCGTGTGACTCCATGCCAATGGCCTAATAGTCTAATATGGCATATGGCCTAATATATACTAATCACTATTACCGACGAAAACAACGAAACATGATCTCTCACTGCCTTGTAATGAATAATATACAGGAGCAGCTGAAATGCGAGTGCTTTTATATCGTGCATTTGTTGATGTGGTGCACTATTGAACAGCATAATGCATCATGCTGGGCTTCAGGCCAAATAGTATTGCTTCCAGCGATAGTGCTCGATGATTGCATTACACCAAAAACGATTAATAGCACCTTGGAAAACACGAGCAGCGCTGATGGATATTGGATTTTCCAGAGGCTTTCTTTAAGGGGCTGATTAAATAGTTTTATTTGATGGTGAATTACCTCCTCTTCCTGAATGACTGCACAATAACAAAGACCAGTTCGTTCATTTTGTTCATCTTCTCATTTATTTTTTTGACTGTAATATCAGAAAAACATATCAGAAAGTGACAATAATAGTTGTTTTCACATCCAGTCATCAGGGTCCAGAATTAACTTTTGGAAGTTATCTGCCAGCTGTGTGGAAAAATCTACCGGCCAAGCAATTGTTTTTTAATATGTAACCCTGCATTTTGTTTCACCTGCCAAATCTGACGACAAATCTCAAATCTATCAGCCATTGGCTGAAGGCACGTGTTCATGTTGGACCCTGGTACCGATCAAGGCTATAATGGCAAATAAACATCAGAGTGGAATGCTTCAGTAGTTGTAGGGATGAGGAGGTCAGCGCTTAAAGGCCAGAGTGAGGCCGTCCCCCACGGTCAGCATGCTCAGGTCGATCCTCTCGTCCTTGTGGAGCTTCTTGTTGAGGGCGTCCAGAGCCTGGGAGACGAGGTCGTCCGCCGCAGGGTTCACCACCTTCCCACTCCACAGCACCTGCAAAACAAACGCACTAAGTGTGACTACTTCCTCACATTCACACGCACACAATGTCCCAGCGGACGTATGTGCATTACGCATACACTTAAGAGGTTAGTCCTTGTGGCTATGCATCCTAAGGCAGTCTGTTTGTAGACACACACACACACACACACACACACACACACACACACAGACACACAGGAGCTTTGAGACCTTTCAAACCGTATTCAAGTTTTGAAAGTATATCATCAAATATCTATCGTTTTGTTGTGAAACACCGATTTAGCATCTAGTCATTTTTATCGCTAGACGTTTTGACGTTTTACACCTCCCTGGCTTAGTTAGCTGAGTTAGGCTGCAGACATGGGGGGGGGGGGGGGAAATCAGACCCAGTATCCGTTTATCTGGCAGCTGGGGGGGGGGGGGGGGGGGGGGGTTCACGTTTTACGGACGGTAACATTTACGTTGTCGATGGCGACGATGCCTCCTTTTCTAACCAGTTGCAGACTCCTCTCATAGTAGCCGTCGTAGTTCAGCTTATCAGCGTCGATGAAGGCGAAGTCGAAGGTTCCCGCCTCTCCCGCCGCGATCAGCTCATCTGTATATACGACCAATTACAAGCTCATGTTCATTGACTCAACTTGAATAAATAGATATGGAAACGTAACGCCGTTGCTGACATACATTGCATCACAATTTACCACCAGGTGATGTTGATTGGCCATTACAAGCCATTTCCAAATCTACCCCATGCTGGTGACATCACAGGTGGGAGTGCCCACCCAGATGTATGATGGATACATCAGTGACTTCCAGTTGGTACAGTCCACTGGGTCGGCTGGTAGGCTGATCTATCCATCATACATCTGGGGGTGGACACTCCCACTTGTGATGTCACTAGAGGGTAGATTCTGAAGTGGCTTGTAATGTGCTAATCAACATCACACCTGGTGGAAAAATAGGAACCACTTTCACAAACAACATACCCAAAGTTTGCATAGCCGGTTGAATTCGAACATCAATTTTACTTTCAACACCAGCCTATGAGACGGAGAAACAGAAACAAACGGTTCAGGGGGTTAAGAAATTCAATTAAAGATGCAGCGGTTGAGAGGAAGATAGTACAGGTTTCTCTTTAGTCTGACGAAAGGGCAACAGCAGCATTGATTTGCGGTTGTCGTTGCATCTTTACTCCTGAGATGGCATCTCTCTCTCTCTCTCTCTCTCTCTCTCTCTCTCTCTCTCTCTCTCTCTCTCTCTCCCCCCCCACCCACAGAAGCAGTTTGTTCAGACCTGCTGACCCGCTGGGCGCTCTGTGACTGTGTGATTTTCTAATCAATCTCCACAAACTATTGAAACCTGATTTAGTACTTCCCATTAAACATCGCTATCGAATGCAGTGGCACGCTCTTTAACGCTAGACATTGGTTGGATTGGTTTGTGTAGAGTTTTTTTTTAATAGTTTTAATGTTCATTGTTGTCACCTCTTTAAAAAACGGCCTGGCGATTTCCACATAGTCGTTCTCTATCTCACAGGCGACCACAGTTCCATTCTCAGGAATAGACAAAGCCATGTTCAGTGCATTGTACCCGGTGTACATTCCTGTAATACATAAACACATACATTAATTAATAATCAATATAAATTCAACCGATCATCATTCATTTCAGTTATTTATGGATTGAGTTATGGATTAGATAGATCCACATCTATTTTTCAATTCAATTAATTTGAGCTTCTGTTAGGAACCTCTGGGCTACTGTCAGGAACCTATGGGCTACTGTCAGGAACCTATGGGCTACTGTCGAGAACCTCTGGGCTACTGTCAGGAACCTCTGGGCTACTGTCAGGAACCTATGGGCTACTGTCAGGAACCTCTGGGCTACTGTCAGGAACCTATGGGCTACTGTCAGGGACCTATGGGCTACTGTCAGGAACCTATGGGCTACTGTCAGGAACCTCTGGGCTACTGTCAGGAACCTCTGGGCTACTGTCAGGAACCTCTGGGCTACTGTCAGGGACCTATGGGCTACTGTCAGGAACCTATGGGCTACTGTCAGGAACCTATGGGCTACTGTCGGGAACCTATGGGCTACTGTCGGGAACCTCTGGGCTACTGTCAGGAACCTCTGGGCTACTGTCAGGAACCTATGGGCTACTGTCAGGAACCTATGGGCTACTGTCAGGAACCTATGGGCTACTGTCAGGAACCTCTGGGCTACTGTCAGGAACCTATGGGCTACTGTCAGGAACCTATGGGCTACTGTCAGGAACCTATGGGCTACTGTCGGGAACCTATGGGCTACTGTCGGGAACCTCTGGGCTACTGTCGGGAACCTCTGAGCTACTGTCAGGAACCTCTGGGCTACTGTCAGGAACATATGGGCTACTGTCAGGAACCTCTGGGCTACTGTCAGGAACCTCTGGGCTACTGTCAGGAACATATGGGCTGTCAGGAACCTATGGGCTACTGTCAGGAACCTATGGGCTACTGTCAGGAACATATGGGCTACTGTCAGGAACCTCTGGGCTACTGTCAGGAACATATGGGCTACTGTCAGGAACCTATGGGCTACTGTCAGGAA